>WJSG01025262.1:0-10558 GCA_016618145.1 Sanghuangporus lonicericola | reverse complement strand
TGAGGCGCAGGGCGCCAGAGAGGATATCCCTGTCGCAGCGGAAATAGCAGGCGAGCGTAGATGTCCCAAGGACGTTCGAGAGCGGGGTTGCCAGACACATCAGCAAAAACCCAAAACCCTCGGGCCCGATTGGGCGATTGGCAAGCTCACGCGCTCTCGGCGGCGCTTGCAATCGTCCGCGAGACGGTTCCAATCCTAGCGGTGGATTGCAATCGCCCGACCGCTTGGGAATCATGCGAGTGAATGCGACGCTCGCGAGCGTATGCATGCGATTGTCGAGCGCGAGCTTCAAGTGGGCCAACAGTCGGAGGGTGGGCGCGGACTGTGGAGTAGTACTTAGTGCGCCGTGATGCAGACCGTAGTGCTCCGAGAGATGATTGACAATGTACTTATAGGAATACCTGGTATGGCAGTACAGTGGTTAGTATTGCGCATAGCTGTTCGCCTCGTAGTCGTCGACGTCAACGTCTCCTTCGCCATCCTCTGGCCCAAGGTCAGGCTCGCTCAAATCATCGCCGCCACTCTCACCACCCTCGTCGTCCTCGTCCATGTCGATGTCTCCATCTCCTTCCTCCTCTTCCCCGTCCCCATCCCCATCCTCGTCGCCTGCTTCGATATCTGATGGCTCGTAAGCTCCCTCCGGTTCGTCGTCATCTGAGGCAACCTCGTCTTCCGGCTGCTGCGGGGACGATAACGCTGGGTTAGCTTCGTTATCTGCAGGTTCGTCGTCATCCATCGGTATGTCCGCCTCCGTTGGATAGACGTAGGAGTCGTGCGTATAATCATGGCCCACACCGCCGCCAAGGAACCTCATGAAGAGGTCCCGGTCGCTCCACCTGCGGTCAAAGTGATACATGATCAGTACTTCGCTACTCGAGTATGCACTGTAAGTAAGTACTCACATGGCGATATAGTAGTAGTTCCAGTCATCCTTTCGTGGTTCGAAGTCGTCGTCGGCTGCGTCATCTGCGTGCGAACGAAGAGGGCGCGTGATGGCACGGTATGGGAGTGTCGCACAGTCTGAGCGACCGTAATGTGAGGCCGGTGCGATGTGGACCTCGCGAAGAACCTGCTCTGGGGAAAGGAAACCGAAGGGCTCGCTGTCGAGATTGGCGAACTTGACACGGTGTGGACGCAGCCGCTCGAAGCCTCCAGGACGAGTAGTGTCGTAGTCGAACCAGCGTACCCACAGTAGTTGCAGCAGCTGTGGTTCGGGATGCTCGACGTCGTTTGGCTGCACACGAAAGACGTTGACGTGGAAAGTGCTGATGACTCGCGCGTACAGGAAGGGGTGAGTGGATCCGGGGGGCGCGAGCATCATGATGTCGGGATGTGTCCGCGGGTTGACTGATCCCTGCTCGCGTCGCATATCGTACGAAGTCCAGTTTACTCGCATTACCTTGTGTATGAACAATAGCTCCCGGTCGATGCGGACTGACCGAAGCTCCTCCGTCGTCGGCTCGCACCGCGGCGAGGTCGAGCGACCTGCAAGGGCCTCCAGACGTTCGAAGATGTGGGATCGGAGTTGGCAGCTGAAGTCCTTGAAGGCTGGATCGTCGCTGTTCTGCGCAAGCAGCGCACGCAGATGGACGGAGTGCGCCTGCTCTTCTGATATCTGCGTGTGCTCCTTCGGGGAGCACGGCGCGAGGGGTTCCTCGGCCGTGAATGGGACCTGGAGAGGTGCACGAAGAGGGACCCGGACATAGCATGCCCGCTGTCGCTTCTTCATCTTCTGGGTCTTCTTGTGGGGGGTATGCGGCTCCTTGCTGTTGAGGTATTGTTGACGACGCTGCAGGCGTGCAATTTGCCAGGCGAACTTGACGTTCTTGTTCGTCAGCGCGTAGAAACGCTTGACACGCTTGTGTTCAAGCTCGCCCTGTAGAACGGTTGGTTTAATCGTTTACTTGAGTGTTAATCATGCGTACTGGTTGTGTGCTAGTATTGTCTGTTGTGCCGTGACGCCGTATCGAAGCTGGGTAATCGCCGAGCCGGTGATACTTATACGTGTTTGTGCCGTTGTACTTCTTCCGCTTTGCAACAGCTCTGCGTTTCCCCTTGGCAGTCGCAGACGTTGGACCTGACGTCTCCGCGGCCTGTTGTTCTGAGACAGCCGTATTCGGCGCGGATGACTTCCGAGTCGCTGCCTTGCGTCGCTGTCGCGCCATTGTCTCCGAAGGCAGCTCCCTTGTATCGAAGGCCAGACAGACATGCCGTTCGAATGCGCGCATTGCTGCGCCAAGCATTTTTGTCACCTGCTCGAAATACGTGAGAGTCGGCTCCGAATGGAGTCGCAGTTTGGCGAGGGCGTGCCAGGTCGCTAGAATGAAGATAAGTTTGAGCACATAGCCATTGTACGGCTCGTCCAGCAGTCCCTCAAATACGAAGTAAGAACACTGTGCAAGGTCAGCGAGAAGTCGCGGTAATGGGCAGGCTGGGCAGACCTGTAGAATATCCTCGAAGTCCCTAGCTGCCAGCTTCTTCATTGCGGAGATGTTCGCACCGAAACGCCTGATAGTGTCGCGTCCGAACGTGGGCATTGAAGCGAAACTAAGTGACCATGAGTGCATGCTCCATTGCTCGACCAAGATGCCAGACATCGAGGAGACCTGCGTACCGTTCGTCCATTTGTTGGACACGATCGCCACCAGCGGCGATCAACACCCGCACGAGGTGCGCAAAGACCGCCTTCCATACCCCCAGCTCAAACTCGTGCATTAGGTCAGGCACGAGGATGGCGTACACGTTGAGGCCAAACTGGGCAAGCTTTGCCGCGAACGCGCTCTTCAGGTGGTGGACAATGAGTGATGGCCTAAAACCATTCAAGTCACATACTGAACTCACCCGGGTTGACGTGATTGACGTGGATTTGAGAGCGTCGTCGACCGTGGCACCTTCGGGTGCCATGCCCTGTTCGAATATCTTCTTGCGCGCGGCGTTGACCGTAGACTTCACGTAGTGATCATCGCCGAGCTTGCGCCGCAGCCGTGTCCTGTTCTTCAAGTCGTTCACCGTCCCCATCTTCCAGATGTCTTCCTTAGGGATCAGACATGCTGGACAAGCGAATTTGGCGAGATGCTTGATGCAACCGATGAGGCACCTGAGGAAGAGCATGAGCGTCAGTGGTGACAATCTATCCCTAGCAGCGCAGACTAACTTCTCTGGGTAATCTGCTGAGTAGGTGGGAATTCGAGGGAAGAGGCGGCGTACGATACCATCGCCACACTTCACCAGCATGCCGTGAGCGTAGGCCTTCAGGAACTCCTCATCGAGGAGTAGGTCCCATATCTTGTGCATAAGGTCTCGCTTGCATAGTCGCAGCGTAGCAGCAGACGCGGGGAGTCCATAGATGGCTTGATACGCCTTCTGGATTGTCGCCGGTAACTGCGGAGAGCGACTGAGTTAGCACGGGAGGATCATGCGACATGTGGCAAAGCCATACCGAGGGAATGTACGCGAGATGATGAGCAGCAAAGGCATTTGGACGGCACCTGATGTACTTCGTGAGCGCGCCGAGGAAGGCGTAGACTGGCCATAGGGCCGCAGTTCCAAAGCTTGCCAGGTGGGTCGAGTCGGAGTAAAGCAGGATGGGTGCGACGACGTATTCGACGTCGTCAGCATCTCCCGGCTCGCGATCTGTACGCGCCTTCTCTTGGAGCTTCTCGTGCTCCTCAAGCATATCGTCCGAGTTATAAGTGTCGGACCATAGGCGTATGGGGGGAGGTGGAGGTGCGCCAGGGGCAGGAGGGCGTCGTTGGAAGAATAACTTGAATGGGAACATGTGGAAGCGCGACGACCGTACGTCCTGGTATGCGGCCTTCAGCACCTCAGAGAGAGAACGTAAGAACACGTTCTCGACAGTGAATGTTGGTGCAGCTGCTTCGCTCGAATGCGAGACACCCTCCTTGGGCAGGCTGAGCTCCACGCTTGCCTGACGCCACCCGTCATCCGCCGAGAATGCCCCGGAGGTGGCGAGGAATTTGTCGAGCTTTGCATTCTCGCGGGCAGCGTCGAAGTCCTCGAGATCCTCACGGCGGTATTCGGGTGCCAAGAACACCTCACGGACTAGACGAGAGAGCTCCTCGGGGGTCTTGTGCGTGGATCCCGTGTACAGCCATCGCATGCAGCGAAATATGTTGATGTTAGCGAATGGTGCGATCGTCGCTGCCGCAGCGGACTCGAGAGCTTTGACCATTCGCGTACCAAACGGACGGATAGGGTCGTGCTCCCTAAGACTCACAGGAGGGTGTGTGTGCGTGCGGGTGTCTGTGAATGCGTTGATGGTGAGGCCTTCCTCAGGGTCTCGCAATGGGAAAGCCGGGAAGTACTGGCGGAATACGCCAAATCGGTTGGGCCGTGTAGATATGGGCTCAGGAGGGGGTATGGGAGGAGGCGTGGGGTCGCGCAGAGGTTCGACTTCGACGGGAGCAGGCAGAGGAGGAGCAGGACGCGGGCGCAGCTGTTCGGGGAGTCCAGCGAGGGACGTCGGCTGCATATCGCGGACCCTCCGAGGCGCAACGCGACGGCGTCCAGCGCATGTGAACAGTTCCAGAGGAGCTTGGAGCTCGTCAATCTCGCGCTGTAAAGTGTTAGCGAATGCAATAGTGCACAGAGACAATGTCGCACCTGTCGTCGCTCTCTCTCAGCCCGATCTGCAGCCTCTCGAGCTTGACGTTCCTCCTCCAGCTTCCTCTGCCTGACCAACCATTCCCGCTGCTCATCGTCGTGCTTGCGCTTGTTCACAGGAGCATTATTGAGGGCGCCGATGAGAGCACGGCATCGGGATGCGTGGGAGCTGAACCTGGTGTAATCTTCGTCGCATTCCGGGCATGTCGGCATAGTGAAGAGGACAAGGAGGAGTAGGAGGTATAGTAACAGTCGAGCCATCCAGCAGATGGGCTGCTGGGGCTCGTCGTCGTGGTGGTGCTGATGGTGGACACAAGCGTTTGATAAGCTGCGATAGCCTTGCGCTTCCCTGCCGGTTCACGCATGTCTGCAAAGCCACCGATACACGGTCACGTGTGGCGTCGCGTCGCGTCGTGTCGTGTCGTGTTCCACCGTGGGAACCCGACGCGACGCGACGCGCTACCGTGGGAACAAGGCCGCACGGGCCCCCGACTGTACTTTCCTAGCTGTCAGTCGCGATGTGGGGCGGGGCAGAGCGTATATAAGGGTGTCCCCCACATCGTCTCTTCCCTCAGACCGCCACCATCTCCAGTCTCTCATCAGCGAAGCTCGACCTCTGCCATTACTTCAAGCTGCTCTGTGACTACCTCACACCACCTCACGACTCACCTACATCAAAACCTCCTCATCTGCAATCATGAGTCAGGGACGCCAGCCCCAGTGAGTCCTCCTGACGCGCGTTTTTTTGCGCATATATGCACGTATGTGCGCATATATGCGTGAAAACACGCATGTAGTCTCCGCGGTCACCGACCTGACCCCGTCCTTGTCTTACAGACTCCCACCCCCTCTGCCTGATTCGCCTACTCGCAACAACCACGGTCTTGGACTAGACCATCCGCCTCAACCGCTGCCGCCGAACACTGAGCAGCAGCGACACGGTCCGCCTCCGAGCAACTACCGCTCCGCCGGTGCCGGCCAGCCCCAGTACCAGCCATACCGGGCTGGCCACGAGTATCCGCCGCCGCCGGGCCCACCGCCGCCTGAACAGTACTGGTCCCAGTACTACAGCGTGGACCCCAGCCATCGCGAGGTTCACCGGGACTTCTGGCCGCCTCCGCGGGGCTTCCATCGCGAGCGCTCGTCTCGATCTCGCAGCCCAGGCGCGAATCATCGCGTTCGCATCCCCGCTCGTGACTACCGCCTCAATCCATCGGGATACCAGGACAGCGAACCACCATGCGCACCGTCGTCCCGCGGTCGTGCGAGGACCCGTCAGCCTCGCCCTCGCAGCCCTTCCCCTCCTTCGAGAGAAGAGGAAGAAGACCCGGACGGTGAGATCGAGGACGACGTTGCAGATCGCCTGTTCGATCGCACGACGACCATGCACTTCTACCGGTGCTTTGTCCAACAACTCGAGGCGTCCCAGACCGACAAATGGTCTATCAGGTGAGTTGTCTACACTGGCCAGCGGTACACACTGACGCGCGAGTTCTTGCGCAGAGACAAGAAGACACCGGGTGGGCAGCTGGCCAAGATGGCGCGCCTCTACCAACGCCTGCATGGGATGTTCCTCGATGGCACATCAGTCATGACGGTGGGCATGATGTGGTACTCGGGGAAGCCCCCAAAGTGGGACGTCCCAGAGGAGAGGTACGTGCTTTGCACGGTTACCTATGCATGCTAACGATGCGCTCGCCTAGCTTGACAGCAAAACAGAGCAAGCGGCTCGAATTCGAGCGTGACTGCCTGTTCGTCTTCGACTGGTTCAAGGACAAGGTGACGTTCTTTGCAGACATCCTCCCGCGCCTCGTGGGACGCGGTACCGACACGATTCTGATCGGAAAATTTGTACGTATGTCTACTTACTCACATCATGTCGCGCAGCTGACACCTGGGACAGATTGACACACACGCACGCCAGGCACGGGCGACAGACGGCAACACGTTGAAGAAGCTGGCGGCGGACATCCTAGGGACCATCACGCTCCCTGGCGGCCTCGTCGTCTCGCCCCCGACGCAGCTCGAGAAGCGGAAGAACAAGCAGTACTTTGGCTGGAACGCCAACTGGACTGCATGGCGTCTCACGCCGACGAACGCGATTCAGGACTATGTGGACAGCCCTGATGGGTAAGTCGCTCTTCCACATGACTACTTATATCTCACCGCATCTCTGCGCAGGTTCCGCGATGCCGTGGCAAGTGGTCACGTCACAATTGACCACCGCGACAACCCGAACTTCCTCTACCCCGAAGGCGGCTTTGATCCCGACGACCTCTTCAATGGTCTCCTGCAAGGCGAGACCCTCAAACAGGTTATGCGCAGCCTCAGTCCCCGTTACGCTCTCGTGCTGACCTAACCTGTGCAGGCTCTTTGCGCCATCATGACCAGTCCCAGCTCCATCACGGAGCCTGCCGGCAAGAAGACGATGGGGCGTGGCTGCATTGCCCACATCTACAAGATTGACAGCGTCACCCCCAGCAACATCGCCTATGTGGCAACTCTGGTATTCTTCACGCGGCATCCCTACGCGCAGTAGTACTCAGCTCACCTTTTTGCCAGTGGCGCAACGTTCTCTCCTCCTGCTCGCAGTGGCAGGTAAACGACGGCGAGTTCAATGGACAGGCCTTCTTCAAGCGCATCGTAGCCATGTTCGACCACAAGGGTGACCTCCTGAAGAAGGAGTGGGCAGACGAGACCCTCGCGTGGTGGAACACGTACATTCTTCCCCTCCCCCTTGTCTTCTTAAGCTGATATCTATTTCTAGGCGCGTCTATGGCGGCATTTCCTTGGCAGGTACCAGGAACGAGAACCAACTTTCTCAGCGCCGCGGAGGAGACACGCGCTCCCAAGAGGAGATCATGGCCACGCAGCTCGCAGCTCGCGCAGCAGCCCGCGCAGCATCTCAAGCCCCCTCGACTCCCACTGCCAGCGGTAGCGGCACGCAGCCGACCCCGGACATCAGCAGAATGTCAATCTGTACGGGCTGGGTTGGCAGACTTGCCAAGTCTAGGGCAGGCTTGAGGGTACATGCGTGCGTGCGCAATCCGGCCAATCGACCGCAATCATCGGCCCCGGTTGCCTGCTCACAAAAGCTCTCTCACCGATTGAAAGTAACTATAAACAAGATCTAGGTTCACACACAGACAGGTGCTCGCAGAATCTGTCAACGCACGACCCAAATGCCCACTTGGAGCTCGCCGCCAAAGCAAGGTGAGAGCCAGACGAAGCCGCGGTCACATGACTGGCGCGCCTGGCGCAAGAGCCATGACGTATGTCATCGATGGACTCTGCCTTCAAAAGGTTGAAAAACCGCGTCATCTCGTCCTTCGACACCTCCACTCTTTTGTTTGCTCCCACCATGTCCGTCCCCTCTCGCGCCCTCCAGTACTGTGTTCTCGTCACGTCGCTCGTCCCTACGTCGGCCCATCTCCTCGCCGTTGTTTCCACCTGTGCAACGCGTTATCCAAGCATGGCCCGGAGACGCGCAAGCCAGAGTCGCTGGACTCAGAGATCATGAGTTTAGAAGACGCATATAGTCGCGGTTTCCACAACATCTGGTGAGTACTCGTTCACCCTTGCGGCACTCCGTTGCTTGTCGCTTCCCCGTCATCTTATCACCATCACTCGACACTTGGTAACGGAAATCAATCTCAGTGAAGTAGAGGGTGCGACTATATGCGCGTATTGGGTCTTTGCACGGTATGTTCTCACCTCTCGTGCCCTTCTCTGTCCCAGAAGGTGCGTCTGCTTACACGCCGTGGGCTCTGGTTTATTGCCACATGGTACGTCTTGCTGCCTGACGGTACGAACTTGTTATGTCATCGTCCCATCTAACTTCCTTGAATCAAGCTATGTCCTCCTTCCGGGTTCCGTTTCGCGGAAGCTGCATGCTGAGGTACGTCGTCATGCCTCGTCCCCCACAGGCGACGTATGTCGATTTCTCGCTCGTTCAAGCGCTCGAGCCAGGTGAGTTAATGACCGGTAGGCCGCAGCGCTGATCAGTTCAGGCACCTACAACGGCGTGGAGGAGATCCAGGTACAGGTGGCGAGGGAAGCAGCAATGGATAGGTAAGTATGCTGATCCTCATTTGCCATCTATACCTGTATTGTATATACGTATGCCAATGCACATTGCCGCTGTATCATGCCGTTGATAGCGGGCCCAGGTTGCAGTTGTGTGAGTCAAGTGGCTTCAATCTGGCGGATTGCCCGTAAGCCTCCCCAATCGACCGTAATCCGTCTGCGCACTTGGCGGGTTGGTGTGCGATTGGCTGGATCTTGTGTACGCGCGCTCGCTCCTATGCAGATGAGCGCGATTGCGAGTACTTCCAAAGCCTCAGCGATACCTTTCAATCTCAGCCGAAATTGGGCGGATTGGCTGACTTGCGCGTACGCGTGTGCGCACGCCCTCGCACGGAACCGTTTCGAGATTTTGCTGATGGAGGAGCAGATCCGCGAGGGCGCCACCTCGGAGACTGGCTCCTAGGCAACCTGGACGCACGCTCCTCGACGGACATCTTCTTGGCGGACTCGGATCCTCTCTCGTGCTCTGGTAATCTCGCTCTCGCATTGCTCCCACTGTCTCGATATCATCTGCGCGTGTGTATGCTTCCATGTATTGATACTGTACGCTATTAGCTTGTACCATCGTAATGCTATGATTCTTTGCTCTATTACCTCCTCGCGCGACCACCCGGAACACGTATTGCTGCACCCGCCTCCTCCCGACCACCTACCCGAGCAAGCCGACCAGCTGGATGCTACTGAAAACGGCCGCGCCCGAGGGTTCTTGCCAATCGGCCATTCCTGTGCGAGAGGTGGATTCGCTCGCAAAGGCGAGCTGCGCTTGCGGTTCTCGCAATCGGCCCGGTGTAAGATTGCCCCGCTTGCAAGGGGGGTAGTAGTCGATGTATGCGATTGCATTCGGCTGGCTGATTGCAACCGAATGCAACCGAATACTGCCCTCGCAGGCGCTTGCATGCGAGTGCGATCGTTTTGGGCTTTTGCTGATGCATGATATAAGTAAGGAGACGGGACCTTGAANGTGAGGCGCAGGGCGCCAGAGAGGATATCCCTGTCGCAGCGGAAATAGCAGGCGAGCGTAGATGTCCCAAGGACGTTCGAGAGCGGGGTTGCCAGACATGATATAAGTAGGGAGACGGGACCTTGAGGTTGTGTCGTTGACCGTGACGGCGACTCAATCGCGGTCTTCTCACACGCANGTTGTGTCGTTGACCGTGACGGCGACTCAATCGCGGTCTTCTCACACGCACAGCATCATGGGTCCGGCGAGGAAGAGGGCGTCTAAATTTGGCTGGACTGGCCGTGTAGTAGGCGGCAAAGGCGGCGTGTTCTGCACGACGACCTCCGTCAGTGCGACTGGTAGGTGCGCACCAAGTATGTACATGCTAAAAGCCTTTCTAACTCGACTTTGAAAGGTCAACGCTTGTTTCGACTAAGCGGTACACCTTAGATCGTGAGATCATTTTGGTTTAAACCTGCATACGCACTCACTTCGGGGCAGTGTTATCGCCAGCTAGGAACATAAATCTATGTCGCGAAGGCCCCCGACTCCATGGGAGATCTATACTCGAACGCTGGTCCATCTCGGATACGGCTACCCATTGTGGCATCCAGCGCCCGAGGTCGACGCTGATTATGGTCCGCGGGAGGTAGAGATCGGGTCGGTAGGGTTCGTAGATGAAGGGAGATTCCGACACCTTTTCAACTCCTTGAAGCCTGCAGACGATCCCTTCAACCTATCCAGAGTACCGGAGGAGTTTCAGCCTTTCCGCCCGCCCCTCCGGACCATCGCAGGTCCAGAAGAAGTGATCACTCAGTCCTGTCTCACGAGTCACTCGATCCAGCAGATCGCAGGCTCCGCATCCCTGGACATATCGAGGTGCTTGCTTGACACACCGTTGTTATGCAT
>WJSG01025261.1:0-13671 GCA_016618145.1 Sanghuangporus lonicericola | reverse complement strand
GCGAGCTTACGCTCGAGCTCGTCCACCGCCGCCTCCTGAACGAGGACTCCCGCCAGCACCCCTTCCCGTCGTCGTCGTCCACTGTCGCCCTCGTTGCTGCTGCCGCCGCCGCTCGTCCCCGCACCCGTACCCCCATCGAGCTCATCACGTGCTTTCACTGCATGCGCAAGGGCCACTACAAAGCGCAGTGCCCGGATCTCCAGCCCGCTGCTGCGAACGGTGCCGTCGAGGAGCATGCCTTCTAGGTTGAGGTTGAGGGGTTGAAGTTGCCGTCGTGCATGGACTCGAATTGTATGTGGTCATGTCTTGTTTTTGTCGTTTACTTCTCCTCCCCCTTTGCATTCGTATCGTACTCGCTCGAGGGGTTGTGTTGTAGTCTGTGACGCTCACCGGCATCTTGCGGTTCGAGCTCGTACTTACATCGATAGATTAGAATCTGGTCGGCGCTAGTTTAGATTACATATACCATGTATTTTCTTCGCTCGTCCTCACGCGATTGCCTCTACCTCCCGTCACCCGCCGTCTTTCTTCTAGTCTACAGAGGACAAACGCGCCCCCGCAATTGATTCTCTTCTCATCCCGTCTCTTCGCGTGCTCTCGCCGTCACGAAACTCTACAGGGAATAGGCTGGAATAAGTATTAGAGAGGATCGGCAGGAGCGACAGGAGCAGTGCGTGGCGAGGGGATGGTGGCAGGAGGATGGTGAGGGATGTTGACAAGGATTCGCTAAACTGTATGGTGCCACGTCGGCGTGGAGGGACATTGCCGACCTGCGTTACGTACTTAGCTTGCAAGGTCTAGACGGTGGACGTGCCGCCGCTGCATGGGACGGCGACTCGGAATCAATAAACATCGGCTGATGATAATATTGCGCGCGTGATGCCAGCTTGAAGGCCTCCTCCTTAGCCCAGTTCCGAGTCAGTCTGACAGAATCCATGTGTCGTTTGCAGATGGCCCGAGGTACCACATTGCACTCGGAGAACTATGTAAGTAGGTGAGATAGGGACTGCAGCACCAGTAGTACTAGTGGAATGCAGGGTGATTCATTTGAGTTCAATCTCAAGAGCACACTGTAGGATATTGTGCTCTCAATCCGAGCTCAACATTGAGCCCAACTACCCCAACGTGCCAATGACAGGCCAGAGGACGAGGTCAAGCGAGAGAATGCAGTCGGTAGCGCCTAGCACTACCGCCGCGTGCTTGCACACATGGCAACTCAATTTGGACATTATGCTTCAGACTCCCTCCTTCAAGAACGTCCTTAGCCACTCGCTGACTTGACTATGCGACTCTGTCAAGGTATAGGTATGTCAATATACGAGTGTTCGAGGGTTATAACACAACTTGCTTTCACTCCATATGTCCGATAGCTTGCCCCGACACTCCAAGCAGGATGTACTATGGAAGGCCTTGTCTGCGCAAGTAGACAAACATACCACTGCAACAGCCCAGAACCAATACAGACATGGTAAGCACCATATAGGAATGGAACACTCGGAAACATGAGCTTTTGCTTGGATCCCCTCCTCCTGCCCCAACTGACAAATGTACGACGGCAGCGGCCACAAACAATTGCAGCATCACCATCAGAGCGCTCATAAAGCTACCCGAGCACTTCCCAGCGACTCACGCGACTCCAGAATGCCACGAGAAGTCAGAATGTGTGTTTCAGCACTCTGAGCATACTCACGCATCAGGGAAAATACACTTGCCTCGAGTGTGCTCTGGAGCCTCTCGAGCAGCAATAGTGCGTTAGACAAGTCCCCCCCTCATGACCGCTCGAGAAGTGCTCGGTAGCGCCTGTGCTGTGCACGCGAGCCGCCCAGCCATGCTCGGGACTGCTCAGGTGCGCTCGAGCGCACTCGAGCGCAACGCAATAGCGAGGGGATAGCTGGCAATGGCAGGGGCTAGCTAGTTTGCGTTCACTCATTTTCATAGCGGGCAGATAGCAGGTGTTGCAGGGACAATACATTCTTTGCGTAACATCGGAACACCAGTGATCTGATAACTAAGTACTTCTACTCTGCGGTTTCTCCCTCATCTTCGCCCTCGCTGTCGGTCAGTCCTGATCGTGCTGCGAGCTCAGCAACAGCAGCGGCCATTGTAGCACTGGATACCTGTGTGAGTGTCGGAGTCATGGCAACACCACCGCCAGCACGGCTACCCGCGAGCGGAATCAGCACTCGGTGGATATACAAGGTATGAGGCGACTTACAACGTGCGCTCGAAGAGACGCTTCCGGATATTAACGGATGCCGACTCATTGGACCCCAACACCCTTCGCAGATCTTCGGTGAAGCCTGTATAGAAGCCGGAGTTCGCATTTTCTGTGAACTTTTCCTGTACGCGCTGCCCAGTCGCCCATTCCAGGATATGCGCGTGAATCTGTAGAGTCCTATTCAGCCATACATATGCGGTTATCTGGTCGGGCGACGACTTACCACAGTGAGGACAAACGCGATGGCTGGCTCCGGCATCGGGTTGAAATGGGACGCGTATTCATATCCGACAGCGGTCTTCTGGTTCCAGAAGAACGCTGTGACCATGGCGGTGTCGAGGAACCGATGCTCTGCAAACTTCGACCGTGTGTCGGCCTCGAGGTCGAACTTCTAGAAACATAGCAGCACCCATGTGTGCGTGAGAACAATCAACGCGAGCGAATAAAGACGTACCTTGTGATGAAAAGTCCCCTCATGGGCGAGGCGTGCACTCAGCTTGCTGTTGTGCTGCTCGTTGGCCTTGTTGATCGCGGTGCGGAACTTATACGCCTGCGGAATGAGCGGGCGGATGCGGTCAGAAACATCCCCGCGGATGTTGGACTTGCGCCGGCCAATCTAGGAATATCGTGTCAATGATATCATCTTGTTCAAGTTGCGTGAACGAAATGGAATCATACTTACCGCAGTAATCATCCGGTCTGAAAGCTTCCATGAGACAGGGCTGTCCCGCGCTGCACACACCTCTTCCCATGCTTTGATGGCAAACTCACGCTGTTGCGCGGTGTGCGGGAAGGCATTGACAGTGTAGAGCGAGACCGAATAGCGCACTGTCGCAAGCGATATCAAATCACGTACTTCATCAATGTAATCGCTGGCGTTCGCGCGATCCTTCGATCGTGGTTCTTTCCCGTCCCGAAAGGGTGCGGCTTGCTGCGCAGGGGTGGGAACACCGGACCGTGGGGCTTGTGTAGGAAGCGGAGCTGGGTCGCTCGGAGGTGGCATGGCAGGCGGAGGTGCGTGCGGCGACAATGAGGTCAAAGCGGAGGCCCGAGGAGCAGAAATGGCCTCAGACGAGGTCGGCGATGGTGATGATGGCGGCGGCGAAGAAGCTGGGCTTGGCGGGGCAGGAGGAGGGACATAAGAAGGTGCTCGAGGAGTGATAGGTGCGGGTGCCCTATCGCCTTCGCGACGACGAATTTGGGCTGCGGGAGCTGGCTTGAGTGGGGTTGTAGTGTTTTTGATGAGCTGCACATGCCGAGAGTGAGTAATCAAAGTGCTCGAAAGAATTTCTCATGCTCACCGAAGGACGCAAGACGGAGGGCGTGGTGGATTCCTCGTGGACATCTTCCTCTTCCGACTCCAAGGGCATTTTGTCGGGGTCGTCGTCGTCGTCGTCGAGGTCAGCATCAGCATCGTCGAGAGCAGCCTGGGCCGCAGCAAGGGTTTTCAGCTTCTCTATATGCGATTCCATCTTTTTCATCTTCTTCTTGAGACGTTGCGTCTCGCTCTGGGTCTTGGCGGCGTGCTCCTGATCTGCAAAAGATAAGTAAGTCATAGCCTTCGACACTAGACAGTATTGGTCGCGAGGCAAGTACCTACCTAACAGTTCTCCCCTGCTTGAACGGATGCGCTTGCGTGGTTGACGGGTCCCTTGTGGTGTGTCGCCCTGGGAAGTAAGTCGAACGATTGAGAAAGACCGATCCGTCAATAAGTATGCAAATAGGTGTGCGCACTTACTGCTAGCGCGGTATTCTCTTCATCTTCGTCAGAAAGTACGACTCGCCTCGGAGGAGGCATGGAGGAGGCGGGTCCGGGCGTGTGTCGAGGAGAGAAAAAGAGAGCTGTCGGCGAGAGGTCACCGCAAAGTGCAGAGCAAATGCCGCTTTGGGGGGGCTCGCCGGTCACTCCCGGGGCGGGATTGACCGGCACTGGCTCTGCGCGCGGCCGCCACCGGGTTTTCAGGCCAGTCTTCGTCCTCCGAGTCCTTTTCACCCTCCTTGGTACCCTTCTACTGCCCGCGATCTTCGTTCTGCAAGGCCAGACAAAGGCCAGTCAACATGCTTCGTGGAAATAGGACCAAACAAATGCATACCTGCGGCCTCTGCGGAGTCGAACGCAAAACAGCTCAAGGTCTGCGCTCTCACATCTCCCAGACCCCCACATGTCGCATCGCCTTCCACGAGCAAGTCGCCAAGAGACTCGCCACCGCTGCCGCAGCCGGGCAAGCTGATCGCGATGGGGAGCCGGAGTTCTATGCCCCAGTCGGTGACGAGCTTCCGCTTGATATGCACGACGATCCTATGGTCGGCCAACAGGGTGAAGGAGTGGAGCCTGCGAATCCGTACCGCGTTACAGTTGAGGAAGTGGAAGACATTGACGCAGGCGGCCTGCCGAGGCGACCGTGGGTTGGAGAGTACCCAGCGGAAGCCCGGGTTGCCGATGTGTTGCGTCAGGCGAGGACTTGCTTCGAGGAGCTTCGTGAACAGCGACATGCAGAAGGGAAGGGGAAGTTCGCACCTTACAACAACCGCGAGGAATGGGAGCTGGCAAAATGGCTGGTTACGAGTGGCTTGAGTCAGGAGGCCATCGACGAGTATCTCACCCTGCCCATCGTGCGTTAGCCGTGCTCGGCTTCATGACTGTTCTACTCACCTTCCGCTGTCCAGACTCGCTCGCGCACGAACGTGTCCTACAAGAACAAGTACAGCTTCATGAAGAAGCTCGATGACCTTCCGGGTG
This sequence comes from Sanghuangporus lonicericola, assembly GCA_016618145.1. Taxonomy (NCBI): domain Eukaryota; kingdom Fungi; phylum Basidiomycota; class Agaricomycetes; order Hymenochaetales; family Hymenochaetaceae; genus Sanghuangporus; species Sanghuangporus lonicericola. The sequence goes on along the minus strand of WJSG01025261.1, from coordinate 8,713 downwards.
GGGCGGGATGGGTGTGCGATGAGTGGCAGGTCATCGGAAACGTAGAGGATGAGGAGGGGGCGATGAAGACTGAGGACATTGAGCTGTGGCGACGGGATCCGATTGAGTGCATCAGGGAGCTCATCGGCAATCCGGCGTTCAAGGACTACCTCAAGTACGCACCCGAGAAGCTCTTCACAGACGAGGAGGGGACGGGAAGGATGTATGACGAGATGTGGACGGGAGACTGGTGGTGGGATATTCAAGTCAGTATGCAGTCCTTGCGATCAAAGCTTTGATTGACTTGGATCGGTTACGATGAATAGAGCGAGTTTGACAATGGATCTACCATCGCGCCTATCATCCTGTCGTCCGACAAAACCCAGCTCTCACGATTCTCCGGCGACAAACAAGCGTGGCCGGTGTATCTGTCTATCGGGAACATCTCCAAGGAGGTCCGACGTCAGCCGTCGAAACATGCGACCGTGCTCGTGGGTTACCTACCTGTCACTAAACTCGAGTGCTTCGCCAAGGGGCCCCGGCGTTCCCTTGAGAGTTATCGGCTCTTCCACGAGTGCATGCGGACGATCCTTGAGCCCTTGGTCGATGCCGCGCGCACTGGGGTCGAGATGGTTTGCGCAGACGGGTTCGTGCGGCGCGTTCACCCGATCGTGGCCGCTTACATTGCTGATCACCCGGAGCAATGCCTCATCTCGGGCTGTCAAGAGAATTTCTGCCCGAAGTGCACCGCGCACTCCTCCAAGCTCGGGGATCCCGTGTACTCTGTGATGAAAGATCAGCCATCTGTCTGGGACGTCATAGAGGAGAAGGCCCGAGGCGACCAACCACCAGAGTTCAAGGCCCTAGGCCTTCGCTTGATCAACCCTTTCTGGCACGACCTCCCCCATTGCGACATCTTCTCCTGCTTCACGCCGGACCTCCTCCACCAGCTACACAAGGGCGTCTTCAAGGATCACGTTGTCTCGTGGACGACCGAGAGTCTTGATGGTGGTGCGGATGAGCTGGATCGACGTTTCAAGGCCATGCCGTCTCACCCGTCTCTGAGGCACTTCAAGAAGGGCATATCGATGGTAACTCAGTGGACCGGTACGGAATACAAGCAGATGGAGAAGGTGTTCGTCGGCGCCATCGTAGGCGCCGCGGACTCCCAGACCATGCGCGCGGTTCGCGCGGTACTGGACTTTATCTCATACGCTCACTTCCAAGCTCACACCGACGACTCCCTCGCTCATCTGGAAGCTGCCTGGGCAACATTTCACGAGAACAAGGACGTGTTCATCCGCAACGGCGTGCGCGAACACTTCAACATCCCGAAGATCCACTCCGCCCTTCATTACGCCCTCTCGATACGCAAACTCGGCACCACCGACGGGTACAACACAGAGAGCTCGGAGCGTCTTCATATCGACTATGCCAAGCGTGGGTACGCTGCCTCAAACAAGCGGGACTATATCAAGCAGATGACAACTTGGCTGAATCGTCAGGAGGCCGTGGCACGCTTTCAGGCGTATCTCGAGTGGGCTGAACCCGGAGACATGCAGCTGAAGGGTGGAGAGGCCGAAGATGAGGACGAGGACGAGGACGAGGACGCCATGGCTGTGGATGTTGACGCAAAGCTAGGTGAGGATGACTTGCCGCCCTACCACGTTGCCAAGACCCCTGGATTGCCGGGCACCGCTGTGCGCACCCTCATCACAGATTTTGGGTGTACGGACTTTGTCCGTGCGCTCGAGGACTTCCTACGTCGTTCTTGCCGTTCGCGCACCCTTCCAACCGCTGCCCAGCACATCCAGCCCAGTACACGCTTCCCAGTCTACCGTCGGATGTCCGTGTTTCTTCCTCCCCTCCGCCAAGTCTCACGTACGCCAGTCAAGGACACTATCCGCGCTGTCCCAGCCCAGCGAGCACGGCCACTCCGCCGCGCAGTGGCTGCACATTTCGATACAGTTCTCGCGCACGAGCATCCTGGCGGAGAGGATTCTACAGACCCGCTTGCAGGTATGTCTCGCATATCTACAACAGAGCGGCTGATACTCACCTGATGAATGCTCCAATAGGGCTCGCCGTGGCTCGTGTGCGCGCCATCTTCCGCCTTCCAGATGCGTACGGCCGCCAGGTCAAGCACCCCGTGGCCTACGTCGAGTGGTTCACATCTCTGCGCGCACTTGACCCCGATTCCGGTATGTTCAAGGTCTCAAAGTCCTCACGCAACCATCGACGCCGCGCGTCGATCATCCCCATCACGCAAATCGTCCGGAGTTGTCACCTCATCCCAATCTGGGGCAAGCGGATCGACCGGACGTGGAACACACGGAATGTACTCGACAAATGCTCGCGTTTCTTCGTCAATCCTGACCTTCGTCATCATGACTTTGTTCTATTACGATACTTACATGAGAAGCAGCAGCGCAAGGCAGCCGCTGCAGCGTCCCTTCAGCGCCAAGCTGCCCAGAGACGCCGTATCTACAATGTATAACGTCTCGAACCTCCACACAGAGCGGAGCAAATTTAGTACCCAAAAGCTTACCTAGTACTATGTACTACGATATGTGATAGTTTGTTCACCTTAGCGGTTCAAGCCCCACCCAGGACAGCGTGCGCAAACGACATATCCGTAAGCGCCTATAGATGGACTTCTGCGGCATCAAGTCGTCTTCCCGACCACCAGCATCGCCCGCATGGAGCGACCTCAGCTTCCCTACTCCCGTCGTGAGCTCGTCGAAGCTCTCAAAACTGGCTCGACTCTATGCACTGACCTCGCCGCCCGGATGTCCCCTCCACATGAAGAACTGAGCCTCTCTGACTACCTGGAGGCCGTCGCCGCGCACAGGGCGTATGCCTTCAACACCAACAGGCTATTCAATGAGGCCATGGACGAGGCTGCGATGAGACGTCGGGACGAAGAGCGGTCACGCGCTGTGCAGAAGGAGATCTGGCTGAGTCTTGGGCTCACACCGCCATGGGAGAGGGAGGCAAAGGATGATGCAGAGGGCTCGGAAACGGTCGACGACGAGACCCAGGGTACGTTCATCTCCATGTTTGGTACTCATATCCCCTCCTCCTTCAACCGTCGTCATGCATCTCTAGGTGCCCTTGTTCCCCTGGCTGCGCTCGGACCACTTCTCGACGAGCTCGAAGACCGTGTGGTCAACGCCATCGAAAAGCGTCTCAAAGTGATTGTCATGCCCGGCTTGCAGTTCGGTTTTGAGGCGCACCTCGAGACCAATATCATTCCAAACCTCGAGGACCGTGTACTGAGACGGCTTGAGTCTCGCCTCTCCAGGTTCAAGTACTCGCACCCTGTGTACGACACCATCATCAAGACCCTGAAGCGTCGCCTTCCGGGCACGTTCGCCGAGGAAGTCGCAGATGAAGTCGCCTGGAAGTGGAAAGACCGGATACTTGCTGAGCTCGGAGACATTGTCGGTCAGCGCGTCAAAGAGCAGCTGTCCTTCAGCACGTCGGCCATCCTAGACCCTCCTCACCATCCCCCCACCAAGTCGTCTACGGCCAGCCCTGTCACTAGTCCGAGGGGATCCAAGCGTCCAAGCGTTGAAGACTCTGAGTCTGACGATGAACATCCAGGTAAGTCAGTGCGATGCTTCAGCTGCGAGTACTCACACCAGTTCATGGCTGCAGGGAAGCGCGGCTGGAAGTTGTTCTAAGACCACGGTCATTGGGCGACTGTAGCATATCAAGTTGTAACATTGTACCCTTTCACTGAACAACGTGCTCGTGTACATCCCAATTCAGAAGTGTATTAGTGCCTGCAACTCCTACATGCGACCACAGCGCGTGCGACATTTGCAAGGACGTCCTCGCAAGTCCGCCCGCCCACCTTCTTCCCTGTACCTCCAGGTGGGCTCGTGAATTGATTGAGTTGCTATCTGGTGTTCGGGACTGCTCCAGAACTCAGGTGCGGGGCCCTCGAGCCCGCGGAGCCATCCCGAGCCATCTCGAGCCCCGCGCGTGGGTTCCGGAGACGCCCCGAGCCGCCTGTATGGCTCCGGAGAGATGTGTTTTTCCTGATGCGGTTGCCCCTCCCGCTCCTCCGTATGCCTGTGTCATCTCGTGGTTGGCTCGCTCCCGGATGACTCTAGGCCTCCCATGACGTACTGATGTAATAAGCGCAACCGGATTCCCGTGGATTCCGCCCCCGGAAGATGGGTCTCGTACGATGTATATGTGCACGGACCCTCTTGTGTGCCTACAAATACCCCGGCCTCTCGACAACTAGCTCAGTACCTATCTCTCTCCCCTCGTTTTGCGTCCTTCCCCGTTCCCTCTCTCCTCAGCTTACTTATCTTTGTTTCAAGTCTTTCAGACTCTTTCTCGACTCGGACCTCTGCGTTGCCGTACTTACTCGTTCCCTCAGCCCGTTACGGTCGCAGTGCGACAAGCCTCGCTCGGCCCGGGCTCGACTTTCAGGTAAGCCAAAATCTCTTCCCCATACATGTACGAGGTATTGACGCTTCTGGAGTACACAGACATATCTATATCTGCGCTCGACGCGCCGCCAATATGTGCGTACCGCACAGCGTGCCTCCTGCACCGTCCGGCCATAGGACTTACCCCACTACCAGAGCACCTCGATGTCAAGACTCCAGCTGTGAAGAACACTCGGGGACGCCAAAGCACTGTGGGTATGTCAGCTGGGGCTGCTGCGCCGTTGAGGTCTCACTCACCGCTCGCTCAGATCGGTATCTCGGCTATCGGACGCCCGGCCATATGTCGCTAATCGGGCCGTCCTCGTGCCCGTAAGCCTTGTCCGGAGATATTTACTTACGTGAGTGCATCGACGAGGTTTCAAAAGAGCTATGTGCTGATCAGTACGCAGGATGACTTGGCCCGGTACGCGCAACGCTGCCCGCTCGCCGCTGCCACCATGTCGGCAATGGCTGTAACACGCTGATCAGAACTTGCTTTTGCGCCGCGCCCTGAAGGTGAGTTGCCGCTTTTCAAGTTGGCGTCACTTCGGCTTATATGCCGCGTCGGTGGCCGCTACGTAGAGCGTGCTATGTCAGGTCCGAGGCCGATGTCCGCCGCGGCATAGTTTGTGTGCCAGCTCTCTCTCTCTCTCTGTACACGTGAACCGGCATTGTACGGCACTCGTGCGGACATCGCGTGAATACTATGGTTTTGGCGAGGTGGACTGGATGGTACGTACAAGTTCGACTTGTCAGTGCTCCCGTTGTCGACTGAGATGTGGTTCAGGGATACGTAGCCAGCCACTCGCGAGTCGCCGCCCGCCGATAGGACGCAGCACTGACTGAAGTGGGCCCCGGATCGACGCGAGCATTGTCATCTCCATGTCCAGATGATCGCTCAAGCTGGCACCGAACGCCGGGTCGTATGTCAATGCTTACGCCTCGGTGGCCGACTGGCAGAGGCGGTACCACCGCAACGCAGATCGCTGATGACCTGCAGGTACGTCAGACCTAACGCATTCCTGTGGCTTCGGCGAAGCTTGCTGACTCCACCGGCCTGCCGGCCACACGCAGGCATCGCTCATGAACCGTGCATGCATCGGTGACCAGGGTCCAGCATATCCCGGCGTCCTGCGACAGACCCGTCAGCCTAGGCACGTACTTTCGGCTCGACGTCCACGGCGCGCTGAAGCTGACTTGCGGATGCGCAGATCAGGAGGCGAGCGTCGAGTTCGCGCCAGGTATGCGAGTCGTGTGCAAATGGATCATTGACAGGTAAGTAGAGAGCAGCAATGTTTGTTCTTCAGGCCTCCGTCGCTCCGCCGGTGTGCTTGTCCGAGCGTCCGCTTGGATTGCTTCGAGACACAAGCAACGCGGCGCGTGGATCGTTCCCCAACGACGCGTACTGCCCAGTCATCATCAAAGAGTCTGGCTGTGACGTCGAGGTTGTAAGCATCGAGAGCGCTGTGCTGGTCAGCAACGCCGTCCGTGACAGCGAACCACGACTGACACGACTTACGCAGTACACGCACAGACCGTCACTTCAAAACTGTGCATGCGTGCCCGAAGACGGCGAGCTCTTTCGCGAGTGAGTTCTCCTTGCGGGTCTTGCGGCTCGATCATTGTCTGACGTCGACGCTGTCGCAGCTTCGCGAGATCTGTGGGAGTGGACTGGTGAGTGCGTGCGATCCTCTGTCAAGAGGACAACTACTGACCGGCCCTGCGTTTCTGCTCTTCGCGACAGTTCCTCCTCCGCTCCCAGATTCGCTATGGCGTTTCAGAAGACCGCTCGGCCGGGACCGGATGTTCTCGTGTTACCATTTGGTACGAGGCAGTCCATTCCGAACTCGCCTTGGCCTTGACAAGCCTCTCAGAAAGCAGTCTATCATGCGCGTAGCTACGTACATGGCTTGGGATACGGTCCGGCACGTACCGTTTCTTCTCCGTCTCCGCGTCGACGGTCGAGCCGAGCCGAGCCGCGCCGCTGCGCCTCGCTATGAACGCAGCACGTACCGCGTCCCCGTCGCTGGTGCTATAACGGGGCTGCTGAACCCTCAGGCCCCGGTCTTGAAGACAGCCGGGATGTGACCTGCGCTCCGCGCAGCCAGCGGACGCGCGTCGCAGCTCTGTTCTCGGATTCTGGACGGCAGCCCGCACTCGCACGCGTCGCTGACGGCTGTTGTCCACCCGAAAGCCAACACGGTTAAACAGCCGGAACGGGCGAGTGCGGAAGTCGACGACTTGGTGCTCTCACGCCGGCACCAAGTCCCGACCTCCGACCTCCGCGCCCCCGCATCCCCGCGCGAGCCCAACCAACGTACAGGAGAACCGGTACGCACATTCTGAGGACCCCGCCCGCCTATGCGCTCGTAATCGCCACTTCGCTGGCGGAACCCAAGGGCCGCGAGCTCGTGTTCCGAACTTGCCGTGCGTAGCCGTACACTGGCCGTACACTGTCCTTGAGACTCGTGCGTGTGCCCTAGACCATTGGCACAGCGGCTCGAAATGGCGGGAGGGCGGGAGATGGCGTGCGTCGCGCGGGGCCGTGAGTTCGCGATGAAACGCGGTTTTGCGACCTCGCCGGATGGGCTCCCGATGCGGTGCGTACGACCGTGATAGTGCAATGCGTGTGTAGTGTGATTTTGAGTGCGAGAGGACCGCGGGGTGGACACGTGTGGCGGAATTTCACTGGCACGCGTGGCGCAGAGATAGCGGCATTGGGAGGCTTCCCGAACGCCCGAGAGGAGCTTGCGTAGAGTGCGTGGCGCGGCGGGGGCGAGACGAGGATCGACGCGACGAGTTTCAGTCGTTGTTCGTCGATGTCCGTCTGGCGCGAGACGGCGGGANCGTCGATGTCCGTCTGGCGCGAGACGGCGGGAGATGAGGATGGGGTGTTGATGGATGCTCTGGGGTGCGGTCGCGTCGACCGTCGCGGCGAGATACTGTGGGTGAGCTTACCTGATGGTGCACAGGAGAGAACGCGCGACGGGGACGCAGATCGCAACGCCTGCGCATATAACCGGATTATGACGTGTTGTGCGCTTCGAACGGGGCTGGTCCCGCGTGGATACGATGAGCGGCGGGCGAGGAGTGGGCAATCTTGTGCCACTAGCGGGAGAGAAGGGGTTGCCGATGGCGAGGCGCGAGTTGGATACGCGCGAAACGAGCTGGAGGGGTGCGTACGAGTGAAGCGCTGTGTGTGAAGGATGCAACTATGCAGTTGCAGGACGGTCTGCAAGTGGGGGAGGCCGGTTCGCAGGATATGTGCTCATGGGGGCGATTTCGGCATACGTCGAGGGACGGCGTACGAGAGGGCAGGAAGATGTCGGCAGCGGGTGTATGCGTCAAGCAGGCGGGGGCTGCTCGCGTCGCCTGCGTACAGCGGGGTAGAGCCGGGCAGGACGGTGCTGTCTTGTGTGCGCGGGGCAGAGATGGCGGCTAGACGCACTTGCAGGGTGGACGTCGGACACGAGAGCAGCGAACGGATGGCGCACAGAGGAGTGCAGCGGCAGTGAGAGCCGTGAAAAGGACGAGCGTGGATTGGCTGAGCAGACGAACGGCGAACGGACTCCTTTCCCGCTCGCGTCGGACGCCCGTTTCCGCCCGGGAGAGCGGGCCGGCCCCGCACACTGTGAACGGCGATGATGCGTGACCACAGGCCTTGTCCCCTACCCCCATCTTCTGCTGACCAGGAGTATACGTACTTGACGACGTCGAACATGTCTAGTTCCGGGAAGGTCATCTCTGGAAAGGAGGTCGCTCAGCACAATTCGCGCGAGAGCTGTTGGATAATTGTCCATGGTGAGTGCTGTTCTTGCAGGCCGTCATGGGAAGGGAGACGGGAGAGTAACTGAGGAGGTCTCCGCACTTTGCAGGCAAAGTTTACGATGTTACGGAGTTCTTGGATGGTGAGGCAGACTCCCAAGGCTCGCCCGTTCGAGACACTGAGTCTCATGTCGTCCTAAGACCACCCCGGCGGCAGCAAGATAATCCTAAAGTACGCTGGCAAGGACGCCACGTAAGCTTGTCCCTCCAGACGTATGCTACAACAGACATTTGACGGTCATCACTTTATAGGGCAGAGTACGACCCCATTCACCCACCGGACGCTATCAAGACGCACCTCCCTCCCGAGAAGCAGTCCGTATCTCTATTCACTCACAGGTCAAGTTCTCAAATCAAACGATTCGCAGCCTAGGCGATGTCGACCCTCAGACCGTTTTGAAGGTCGAGGTGGAGGTGTCTGACCAGGAGAAGGCGCGTATGGATCGCATAGCGAACCGCCC
>WJSG01025257.1:0-13007 GCA_016618145.1 Sanghuangporus lonicericola | reverse complement strand
CGGAAATAAGGTTCTCGGCCTTGTCCGAGCTGTACAGAACCGGAGTCCGGCGGACCGCGCCTCCGTGCGACCGGTCCTGGGGTTACTACTTTCAACAGGTAATGCGTCCCTGGATGGCTCTTCCGGTCTGCTAACATCCCCCGTATCTGCTCACCAGCGTCATTATTGTTGGTCAATCGGGAAGTGCACTTCATCGTTACCCAGTCCTCATAGACCGACCCCCACCGTTTACATATGTCTCGACACCTGTATGTCTCATCTCAGTTGGCTCGCTGCGCGGCCCCCGTTGTTGTTGCTTCGGGTCACCAAGGGTGTCTGGATCAGTACATACTACGCCTCGTTGTCATCCGCTACCTACGCTCCAGATCGCTCTCGCTGGTATGCGCCCATGCAACTTGAATTCAGTTTTATCGTAATACGCTACCCATATCCCTCAATCCCGTCGACCGCTCTTGTTCCATGCCACTTCATGTGTCATTTATACATGCTTTCGCGCAGCACACACGGCGGTGTGGTTTTGTTTGATGTTTGGGATTGGTTCCGCCTCATCGGGCTCCTCCCAACTGTTGCCCTGCCGCGCTTGCTGTTCATACTTCCAAGCCAGCTCAACAACCGGTGCAGCATGCCTCCGAACATGCATCATCCGGTTCACCATCTCTGGCGCTGACATTATGTGTTGCGAGTGTTCTGAACACCCGTTCAGCCGTCGTCCGAGGCGACGCGAGGCTAGGAAGATGTAACTCGCCTCATCTTTCCGATGATGAGTGTCCTCGATGGTCTGTTGGGTTGTTTCTCATGATGCCTGCACGCGCATGTCATTCGGTCGCACTGATGGTTGTACTGGAACCACAGCTCACTGTTCTATCCATCTAGTTGCAGTTGCGACGAGCTTAGGTTCAGGATGCCGGATGGCCTCGTTGACATACCCATCTCCACGAACCTCATTCACTTGCACTTCAAGTCTTCTCTCCGGCCAGCCGTGCCATTATGCCACCATGTTCCACACAGGCGCAAAGTCCGGGCTGGTACTTGTCTTTGTTCTCTGTTGAATCATCATGGCTGACCATCTAAATCACCTTCAGTTCGATCCAGAAACACTGTTCAATTGGCTGGACGGCCGTTCAGCCGCACAACATCCGGTCCACGCAACTGCGGTGCATCACTGCCTCGAACCTGCATAGATTCTCTCCCACATGGTGTGGTTGGGATGTGATCAGATATGGTAGTTGCTGGCATCGTTTGTACCTCCACGACCATCTGATGACCAGTGTCCTAGATGTTGACTGTACTGTCATGGGCAATATAAGACCTGGGTATGCCATGACTGTAGTTGCAATATTCCTTCACCCTCAGTGACTTGAGGGTTCTCCTTTGACCTCACCATGTCTTCCAACGCTGATGATGCTGCTGCAACTGTGGCCCTATTTGATGTCCTGTACGTTGTATATTCAAGCCCTCGTGTCACAAATAACACTTGCTGACTTTGACCAACAGCTATACAGGCAACTGCTGCGCTGTTGTAGCCTCAGGTGTGCTCACTCCATTTCAAGCTTGTCCATGTCATCCTGACGCTTTCTCTCGCCATAGTTCTCTTCATCTACGATGCCTTCCTCACATTTGATCGAGAAGTGGCCTACTTCTGGACTATAAAGCACATCAGCGGAGCATCACTCTTGTTCTTTGCAAACAAGTGGATTTCCATGGTGTACTATGTCATGTTATTGGTCACATTTGCATTCTTCCCTTCTGATAAGGTACGGCAGTCTCAGTCCATGCCATGGCAAATCTGACCAGAAGCAGAGGTTTGTGTGAAGCCTCACAGAGTTCAGATGACTGCAAAATGATTGTTTATGTCTGCAGCTGTTCTGTGTTTAGCATAGCTGGGCAGGCAATGGCAATACTGCAATTTGTTCCTGGAGCAGGTACACTATGCTTCCAGTCATCAGATTGTGGTCTCTGACACATGTAATCAGCATTCTCGGCCCTCCATATATATGTGTTGAGCAGGAGCAAGCCCCTGGGAATAGTTGTTGCTGCTTTGTCTCTAGCCCCAATGGGTGCCAATCTGGTGAGTAGATTGATGTTCTCAGAATCATATGGACTGCCACAGAATATTTATGAGGCTTGATGCAGGTTCCATATGGCTATCAGTACTCCGGAGAGAACTTCCCGCCATTTGGATGCCTTGAGACAGACAACACAACTGCTGCACTTCAACTCAGGTCTGGCTTATTCAGTCTCATCACATATATTGGTACTGACTCCGTACAAGGCGTTGGTCGGCTAACAAGTATATGCAATGGCACACACTGATTTACAGAACCGCACAGTCATAATTATCTCTCGAGTCCCCCTCCTCGCTGCTGACATCATACTCATCTACATCACCTGGACAACACTGAGAGGCTCTGCCACCCTGAAAGACATCCAAAAGTCCAAGAGGCTTACACTGTCAGACGTCCTTTTCCATGGCGGTTTGCCTTCCTAAGCAAATTTCTTTGGATTACTGATGCCTGACTGCATGCACAGGAACCATATATTTTACGTAAGTCCTGTGCCAAAGGTCCCCAAAGTATATGAACAACTCACCGAGTTCAATGTGGGCATTAGCATCCTTTTCATTCTGAATGTCCTTCACCTTGTCTTTTCTGCCACAGCAGTAAGCATTGACCTGTCTTGTATCTCCTATCTGTTTGTCACTATTTATTGATACTTCCATAGGTGGCGAGTAATGACAGTGACAACAGTTTCAGTCTGATTACTGCATTTACTGCCCCGTATGTGTATACTTCACACTGCTAACCAGTAAATTCTGAGAGCATTCACTTATAGTGATGCAGGGTCCGGTCCGGTCTGGTCTTTTGACCCTTTTTGGTCAGGACCGGGACCGGGAGCGAGACCGGACCGATCCAATTTTCAGGACCGGGACCGGACCAAGTGCCTACTAGGACCAGACTGAGACCGCGGTCCAGTCCCGGTCCGGACCAGTCCAGGACCGATGTGCAGTCCGAACCGGTCTCGGACTGGTCCGGACCGGTCTCAGTACCAGAATTTTACGGCACCAGCCAGTATTGAACTCGGGCATCCACCAAAATGGCTGGAAATACACAAGCACTCTACCAACTGGGCCATAATGCCTTTACAAGCACTAGATACAAGCAGAATGTATTGATTTCTGGCTGAGATAAGATAAGATGAGATAAGCGCGATCACAAATGCGTAATCTGGGTCAACATAAGTCATGATAAGCTCATGAAATGGTCAAACAATTCACAAAACCTTCAAATAAATTGTGAAAAATGGCGGAAAATAAGGGGGAAATACCTGATATAATCGCGGTCCGGGACCGGTCCAGACGGGTCCAGGGCGGTCCTGAACATTGCCCGAGGTAGCCAGGACCGGGACCAGGACCGGGACTGGACTGATGTAGGACCGGACCAATATCAGTCCTAAATGAGTCCGGTCCCGGTCCTGGTGCGGTCCCGGACCGGTCCTGGGACCGGACCCTGCAACACTACGGCGGTGTGGATGGTGACGGCGAGAGTCCGGGGTGTGGAAGAATGAGAGTTCCCCGGTGGAGAACCATAGCTGCAGTCCTTCTGGGACACCCACTGCTACTTCTCCTCTGACCTCTCATCCTTGTAGCGTGCCCGTAAGCGTGAATTCCATGTGCAATATCCAGACGACCAGCCGGCTTGTACTCGTCCGTCGTGGCGATCAGTATGCAGCCTCCTGCCTGCGCACCAACGCTCTCAAGCGCGTTCAGCAGATCGCTCAGAACGACCGGCGATGCCACGGAGTTGCTCTGTCTACGCGCCCGGCATGGTTCTTCGCCGGATCGATGAGTCGCGTCTGATCCCTTGCGATATGCAGATCCTCCATGAGCACGAGCATGACGCGCTGGTGCGGGAGCTCGGTGATGACGGAGTTGGGCGTCGGGTCGTGTGCGTGAGGGAGATGACGTAGACGTCGAGGAGGAGCGAACCTGTGATGGTGTGATGAGTGAGCTCTTCCCGACGCCAGGAGAGGGTACAAGAGGCATCCACGGCGGTGCGAGATGCCTGGATAGGCCATCAGTGTCAGCGAGGACCGAAGACACAGCGCGGGTGTGGGACTGACCTGCTTCGGGGTAGTCATGACTGCGTGCTTGACAGGAAGTCATCCGCGCATACAGGAGGAGCCTGCATACCGGGATTGCGGATGAGGGACTTCTGCAGGCACACGAGCGTCCAGTAGCCTGTGATGAGGAACAGCTTCAGCCAGTGTTGCTTGAAGGCGAGATACAAGCAATGAGTGATAGCACTTGGAAGAGAGGTTATGGGTTATCTGACAGTGGACTGGAACCTTGGGCGAGCAGGCTGCAATCACGCTCAAACCCGCCGGTCTGCAGATCGTCATCACGGGGTCCTGTTTTCATATCTTCGACGTCGGGCTGCTTTGCTGCCAGTCACGGAGCAGATGGCGAACGGTGCGCTCGGGCGTGGCGAGGGCGTCGAGAGCCTGGTGCAAGTGTGATGGCCCAATGGGCGGCGAGGTCATCGAAGCTCGGACGCTGCATTATGAGCGTGAAAAAGCTCTTCATGTGTGTCGGGCGGGACGAGGGTATCCTAAATCACAGGGGTGCACGGGATGGTTGCCCTAGAAGATGGCTGGGATCTGTGACGACCCGTCGGGCGGTCGAGCCAGTATGCCGAGGCGGGCGAATGAGGTGGAAGCCAAGACCAACAGAGAGGGGATGTCAGGTCGGGGATAGTGCTTGTACGAGCGTGCGGGAGACGTCCATCGTGCACATGGGCTGCGAGCAACAGCACACCTGAGACACGCGCGACGGGCGTGCAGTAATGCTCGTGCATCAGTAAAGGGCCAAATTTATTAGTGGACTTAGATCGTCTTAGCACGACTTGGGAGGCCAATAAGAGCCCTAAGAGGGGCGCTTACGGCCTGTGGCTGTGTCCTCCCAAGTGAATCGAAAGTCTNACGGCCTGTGGCTGTGTCCTCCCAAGTGAATCGAAAGTCTGGTTTTGATCCTTCCTTTCGTTCTCGCTCAATTCTTGTCCATCTGCCTTGCGAATTGACATGCACGGCCATTGCATGCTCAGGTACGTCCTCGCAAAATTTGAGAGTAAACGGGCCAGGGGGAGTGGCGATATCGCCGGCGCTTGGAATCTGCTAATAGCTTCGAAGAGGCTTAAGTTAGCTAATAAATATCGAGACTTACTGATGTGTGCCGGCGGAGGTGGAGACAACGAATGGGTACAGATGAGGACAAGGATATGCCACTCTGTGAGAGGGGCGAGCATCGGTATGGCAGGTAATGGGAAGAACAGGACTCTGTGGAGAACTCACCTGGACCATCGTGCTGCATGCATCATGTGATCCTACCCGCCGCCACAGCTCTGCTTTCGGAGTGACATGCTTCAGAAATATCCGCTTTGAGAGCGGCCGAGGTCAATTCTATGCCGCCGCATGCGGTCCATTGTGTCCGCAGGCTGTCGAGAATGTGGAAGGACCGGTCGCAGATAGTAGTGACATCCAGGGCCCACAGGCTTTGGGATGGAAGCTCGAAGACGGGGGCAGACTGGTAAGCGGAGGAGCGAGAAGTCTAGTTCCAGAACCCGTGCGCAAGGATCTCAGCAGAGAGCTCGGATGGTCGCCCAGGGATTGGTCCGTGGTGTTGTCCTGTAGCCACGGCAGCTCGAGCTTGTCGTGGTCGCTGCAAGAGGAGGCAGGCGCCCGACAGAGGCATGCTCTGCTCCACTCTCTCGCACCTTGCGCTTCGAACTCGACTCGCTCTCTGCTAAGTCCTTTCTAACTGTCGCGTCGCCGCCTCGTTCTCGTGTCGCCATCCACCTTGGTTCAGCTCTATGCCGTGTCCTTCCAATGCACCACGGTGGACTCGTCCTGCGCGTCGTCCCCCGCTCTTCCCCCTTCTGGCTTTCTGTTGCTCGCGCCGTCTTTACACCGTCCTGCCATTACTTGACTCCTCTGCATGGCAAGTGCTAGGTGTGCTTCTCCCGCACGCGCTTCAGTGAGTAGCTATGTACAGGCTCCTCAGCGTTGACTTCACATATCTCATACACGCACATGTGCGCATACAGTCGGACGTACGCTCTCATCTCCTGGCCTGGGTCACTTAGTACTGTTGTGCGCAGTTCCGCCTTTGCTCTTTTGCGTACCAATTTACCGCAACTCTCCAGACCTGGCCAGTTCAGTCGCATGATTGGGCCAGTCGCCAACGCACCCGCTCCTTTAACCCCCACTACTTCTTTGAGGTCTCGCGCTGCCTCCAAGGGGACTCGCAGCCCGTGAACAAGACACTAATAACAGGCACGCGTGAAGCTCATCGAAGGCGCGACATGTAGCTCCACCGACACGGTCCTTGTCCAAAGACGATGCCCTTCTCTCAAGTCACACCCTGTGCATTCTCGATGAGCTTCATCCTTCTCTCTATACAGAGCGCGCCATTCATTACCTGCCTCGCACCCCAGCACGAGCTTGCTTTCGTGTTTCGTCAGTGCAACACTGTCCTGACTCGTCGAAAACGATTAGGCAAGCAGCGAGGTACGTAGTGGCGTGTCCCATCGTCATTGTTCTACATGGACATCTGAATTCAATACAGGAACAGCTGGGTCGCATGCAATATTAGCCTCTGTCAGCATACCGTGGGCTGGATGAGATACCTCTCAAGAGAAGACAGCGCAAGCACGCCCCCATCTGCGCGCAGCGATATCACGCCCAACACGACGATACAGCCGTGGTCTTCAAGCTGGAGCAAGTGGAATCCGGCTCGAGCGTGGACTCGAGCGAGCTGTTAGTCGAGTGCGTCTGGCGGTTTGCTGCAGGTACGTCGCGCGCAGAGGATTGCCGAGTCCCCGTTATATTCATCTGTCTCTGCACTTGGTACATACAGGTCCCACTCGTCTCTACGCAACCCCGCGACGCTGCTGGCCTCCGAGCAAGTGAAGTGAGCTCGGGTGCGTCCATTCCTCCTCAAAGACCCATCCTCCGCATTCTAACTCAGTCACGCAGGACGTCGCGTCATTCGCTAGAGCCTGGTGACCTATTTCTATAGAGAAACATCACGATAGCCTTGACGTCGACCTGCATGCACACGCACCCCAAACTCGAGGCGAACTCGACGTTGATGAGAATTACAACCGACGTTCATGGTGACTCGGACTGCGCGGAGTTGTCTATACCTCGACAGGACAGCCTGCATATCTGCCTCGCTAGCTACGGCGGCCCTCCCAGTCGCCTCTCTCGTTGATGGCTGCACGCTCCGCCGTCTCCCTCAAGAGGTAAGCAAAGTATGTTCAATTACTATCTATGCGGGCTGCGAGTGACTGCTGATCTCGGCTGTCAGCTAATGCGCATCCTGCCGTACAAGTCACCTGTCGACGACGCGATATCATTCCGGCGCACTTCTGCGAAATCGGCCTCCACCCATACCTCTATCCTGCGCGCCTCGTCCGGACGGTCCGCAGGCTATCGAGGTTGTATGGAACCTGGAAGTCCAATTCACTGGACGCAAGCCTAGGTGGAACCGTAACACAGGAATGGCATGACGTGAAGGGTAACTCGCGCCGGGTATCTGGGACGATGATAGGCCGTGTTAGTGTGATGTGGTGTGCGGCGCAGGGTCGAGACGAGGTCAAGACGTACTCATCACTCTCCCCTTATGCAAACTACGAGCTGGTGGAAGGCTAGCTACAGTACCTGCACCGGAGAAGACGGATCGTCAGCTCGAGTGCGGCGACACGGGCAAGGTGAGTAACTGACCGCTTATGGTCGGAATCCTTTCCTCATCTGTGCGGTGTGCTGACCAGAGACGTTTGTCTACGTGCAGTCCGACAGAGATGAGCAGAATTGTGCCGGACACGGGAGGGGACCGGGAAGCGCTGCGACCGCGGGCCGACGACTTCGCTGAGGCCTGCACCACAAGAGGATCAGGGGATGTACGCCAGTAATCTTGCTGGAGGAGAGTGGTACGGGAATGGCCACCGTCTGCTCTTCGAGTCGGAGAGGATTCTCAAGCATGTTATCGACATTGTCCGTGTCCATCGTAGAATCCGTGCTGTATTGGCATTTGCGTGGCAGGGCGGTGCTGATGCGGCCTGACCTAAAATGCATCCTGAGGTCGTCGTCCACGTCCACAGTCCCGCTCTGCTGGTGCATATTGCAGATCCCCGTGTCCTCAGGCTTATATTATACTCTTTCAAAGCTGTCTATGGCACCCTGATGCGTCTTGTACCCCCACCCTTCCGCAACCTGCAAACTCGGGCGGCTCTTTTGACTAGGCTTCCTCCTGCTGTGCGCGTCGAGCCCGAAGCCCGTCACCCCATGGATGTACTGGAACATCTTCGATATGAACTCGCACGACCTCTTCGAGAACTACAACATTGGCCGTGGCGTACCGCCTGCAAATCCCGGGCGATCATTCAGTACTGGAAGCAGCCCCAGTGAGGGGGACGCGGCTCTCTCGCGAACGTCACTGGCAGAAGATGATGGAGAACGGAAAGGTGCCCAGCTTACGCAGGATGAGGACGTTCTCAAGGTGAGTAACACGCGTTCCGAGTGCACACTTCTACCTCCCCCAGCGGGACTCGCGTACACCCTCGAGCCCGTACCAGTACTCTCACATTCATGTGCTTGCGTGTCTTCCGCTCACGCACATCCCTCCACAACGTCCGCGCAGGCTGCGCCGCTCTTCGCGCCTCCGTCTCCTCCGCCCTCGGTGACACCGCGGCTCTATCCGTGGGCTTCATTATCCTCAGCCCCGCCAGTCCTATCCAGCCCTCTTACGAACCGCGGCGCGCGCATCTCCGTCGCGCACATTGTCATGCCCGCCCTCATACCCGCATACCGCGTCGCTCAGGCGCGACGCGTTCTCTTGCTGAGGTTGCTCTTGGCTCGGACGCCGCTATGCTCTCAGTTGCTGCTTCCCTCAAGCACGAACGCTAAGTAGGCCCGCAGTGCTCCTGAGGTCTTGTCGGTAATGCGTCCCTGGGATGGCTCTTCCGGTCCGCTCGAAGCCCCCATATCTGCTCGCCAGCGTCGTTATTGTTGGTAAATTGTGAAGTGTCAATGCACTCTATCGTTACCCACTCCTCATAGACAACCCCCACCGTTTACATACGTCTCGACGCCTGTATGTCTCGTCTCACTCAGCTCGCTGCGCTGCCCATTGTTGTTGCTTCGGGATCAAAACGGTGACTCGATTCCAGTACATACTACGTCTTGCTGTCGTCAGCTATCTCCACTCCAGATCTCTCTCGGTATGCGCCCATGCAGTTAAGTTCTATCGTAACACGCTACCCATATCCCTCAATCCCGCCTACTGCTCTTGCTCCATTCGAATTCAGTGTCATATTATTAAGATGCTCTCGCGCAGGTGCAATCACACACGGCGGCGTGATTTTGTTTGATGTTCCAGAATTGTTTCCGCCTCGCTGAGCTCCTCCCAACTGTGAGTACCCTGTCACACTTGCTGTTCATACGTCCAAGCCGGCGCAGCATGCCTCCGAACATGTGTCCTCCGGTTCGCCATCTCCAGCGCTGATATTCTGTGTTGCAAGTGTTCTGAACAAGCGTTCAGCAGTCGTCTGAGGCGACGCGAGGCTGGGAAGATGTAACTCACCTCATCTTTCCGATGATGAGGGTCCTCGACGGCCTGTTGGGCTGTTTCTCATGATGCGCGCACATGCAGGTCAATCAGTCGCACTGACAGTTGTACATAGCTCACTCTTCCATCCATCTAGTTGCGACGATGTCCAGTTCAGGATGTCAGATGGCAGCATGCTCGTTGAGACATCTATCTCCGCGGCACCTCATCCACTTGCCCTTTGGGTCTTCTCTCCGGCAGGCTGTGCCATTATGCCACTGCATTCTGCACAGTCGCAAAGTTCCTGCCGGTACCTGCACTCTTTCTTTGTTCCATCGTCATGGCTGACCATCCAAATCACCTTCAGGTTGGGCCAGCGACACTATCCGATTGGCTAGACGGCTGTTCAGCCACGCAACATCCAGTCCACGCAACTGCGGTGTGCAGCTGCCTCGAACTTGCACAGACTCGCTGCTGCATGGTGTGATTAGGAGATTATCGGACATGGTGTTTTCCAGGTGTGTACCTCGACCACCATTTGATGACAGGCACCCTATTAGATGGTGACCGTACTGTCATGTACAATATAAGACATGGTTATGCCATGACTGTAGTCACAATATTCCTTCACCCTCAGTGACTTGAGGGTCCTCCTTCGACCTCACCATGTCTTCCAATGCTGATGATGCTGCTGCAACCATGGCCCTATTTGATGTCTTGTACGTCACATAGCTGAAAGTCTCCCATCACAAATAACACTTGCTCACTGCGTCTAACAGCTATACAGACCGCTACTGCGGTGTTGCAGCCTCAGGTGTGCTCACTACATTTCAAGCTCAACCATGTCACCCTGACACTTTTACTCCATGTAGTTCTCTTCCTCTATGACACCTTCCTCACGTTTCACCAAGAAGTGGTGTACTTCGGGACTGCAAAGCGCATCAGCGGAGCATCACTCTTGTTCTTTGCAAACAAGTGGATTTCCATGACACTCTATGTCATGGCATTTGTCTCATTTGCATCTTTCACTTCTGATAAGGTAAGCAGTCTCAGTCGAAGCCATGGCAAATCTGACCAGAATCAGAGGTTCGTGTAAAGCCTTGCAGAATCCAGACTACTGAAAAATGATTGTTGATGTCTGCAGCTGTTCCTCGTTTGTCATAGCCACACAGGCAGTGTTAATACTGCAAGTCATTCCTGGAGCAGGTACACCATGCTTCCAGTCATTGGGTCGTGGTCCCTGACATATGCAATCAGCCTTCTCTGCCCTTTGTGCATATGTGTTGAGCAGAAGCAAGCCCCTGGGAAAACTTGTTGCTGCTTTGTCTCTAGCACCAGTGGGTGCCAATCTGGTGAGTGGATTGATGTTCTTGGAATCATATGGACTGCCACAGACTATTGATGGGCCATGATGCAGGTTCGATATGGCTATCAGTACTCTGGAGAGAACTTCCCGCCATTTGGATGCCTCGTGACAGAAAACATAACTGGTGCACTCGACCTTAGGTGCAGCTTGTTCAGTCTCATCACATACATTGGTACTGACTCTGTACAAGGCGTAGGTTGGCTAACAATCATATGCAATGGCACACACCGATTCATGAAACTGCACAGTGACAATCATCTCTCGAGTCCCACTCATCGCTGCTGACATTATACTCATCTACATCACCTGGACAACACTGAGAGGTTCCACTACCCTGATAGACATTCGAAAGTCCAAGAGGCTTACGCTGTCTGATGTTCTCTTCCGTGGTGGTATGTCTCTCTAAGCAAATTCCTTTGGCTTACTGATACCTGACTCATGCACAGGAACCATATATTTTGTGTAGGTCCTGTGCCAAAGGTCCCCAACGTATCTGAGTGACTCATTGAGTTTAATGCGGGCATTAGCATCCTTTTCATCATGAATGTTCTTCATCTTGCCTTTTCTGCCACTGCAGTAAGCATCGATCTGTCTTGCATCTTATATCTGCATGTCAGGATTGTTAGATACTTCCATAGGTGGCAGCAGATGGCAGTGACAGTGGTTTCAGTCTGATGACTGCGTTCACTGGCCCGTACGTGTACACATCACACCGATGATCTCAGCAATCTGCATGCATTTACTCACACAAAATCCATTTGCAGATTCACTGCAATCCTCATCTCGCGCTTCCTCCTCGAACTTCAAGAAGCAAACCACACGGTCGTAAAGCTCGATGCTGACGATCCATTGCATTCCTCGAGGAACACATGGGACAGCACACGGAGCTTCATCTCGTCCCTCGGAGGCTTCATCAGTCCCAGTCGCTCAGTGCAGTCTGATAATGACAATGGTATTGAGTTGCAAGTCCGCTCACCTTCAGAGGCCCCGAGAGAGGAGGAGGGGGAGGTCCCAGCAGAGGTGCCTGAGGCCGTTGCCTCGTCATCTTCCACTGTGTAGTATCTCACCACGGCAGATGTTGGTCTGGGATTTCCATAGATGCATATCAGCAGTTTGGTCCATGATTCCTGTCCTTCTTTCAATCTTGGTGCAGTATTTCTTGGGTATTTATACAGCTCTACCAAGTGCAAAGCTCTCTGAGGGTCCTCATGTATTTATATGACATTGTTTGTTCACTGCACTCCCAATGTAGATTCCAGATGGATGCTCATGGATTTGCATTCACTCCGAACAATCCCTCTTTAATCCCTCTTTATTCAAGTTCACCCTCAAAGGAAGGATTTCTCTTCCGCTGATCAAGGGTCCTTGGAGGCACCAACGAAGCCTCCCTAGACCCAGGGGACTATACTCGTATTTCGACTGATTGCTCCAAGGCTAAGTAGTATCTACAGTGGACACCTCAACAAGAACCTGAATGGACTCAGTGACTTCGAGGCCACTTTGTCGCAGTGTCACCCTGCAGCGGGCGAGTGGTTACTCATGTAGGTGCTGCTGCTTATATGCACGCACTGGTAGCAAACAGTGCCACCATACCTGGGCCTCTTTGGTTACGCCGGCACAGCACTTGCCTCAGAGTGGGCCACTACTGGCAACGACCGTCGATGATTGATGGATTTTTGTACAAGTAGAGTGCCCTGCTGTCTTTGAACCTGTAATATATGCTCCTTATACCAGTAAAGATTGCCAGTTGTAGTCTTAGCACAGCCACATAATTAAGATAGCGTGTGTCATCCATAAGTCTGACCTGCAATCCATCCTGTTCCCATGTTCAAAATGTCATACAATGATGCTTTACCAACTATAGAACACCAGTAAGTACTGTTGAGCTTATTCATAGCTAAGTTTGTCATCAATATGCAGAGCTATGTTATTAGAAGTATAAGCACGACGGGCACAGCCTCACAACTGGTGGCAACATATGTAACGGAAATACTCCACTAAAGATACCTTTCATTTTGGTGTCGATTACCTATCTAGTGA
>WJSG01025204.1:0-17696 GCA_016618145.1 Sanghuangporus lonicericola | reverse complement strand
TCCAGAACTTAGGGCTATCCTCGGCGAGCGAAGACTTGAGCCGCCGCCGAAGAACGAGGATGCCGCCGAGCGGTGCTCCGTGCATCTCGCTCGGCAGCTTAACCGACAACCGGTCGCCTCTCTTGTCGATTACCGTACGCTGTTCCCGTCACACACCGAGACCGCGAGCGATGATCATCTGTGAAAAGTCTGTTGCGGTAATGGATACAGCTAGAGGATCCCCGACAGAGGCAGACAGATTTGGAATACTGTGTCCGTTCTCTCTGCTCTAAGTACTCGCAGTGATGCTGCGGTAACACTGCGGTAGGTGAGGATCGTATTTAACAGTCCCTGCGTCCCTCCCAACTGACATCTTACATCGAACAACACATGGCCCGCCGACTCAGAAAAACCGTTGCCCGCCAACGCCGACTCTGCTTGACTCCTTCCAACCCCACGCCCGACACCGCACTCTCCCAGACCTCGACTCCTGCGATTGATGGCGGCCCGTGGTCCTCCATCGCCGAAGACTTCCCCGATGGACGCCTCATTCCTATCGACGGCATCGTACTCGCAGCAGGTTTACGTCGCGAGGAGTATGATGCTGAACTGGAGGGCAACCTGCAGGGTGCACGCAAATGGCCGTGTAGCAGTTGTCGCGAGAATGGCGAACCCTGCGTGCAGAGTAACGGCGGCGCGTGGAGATGCAAGCGCTGCCTCGTCTTGGGGCTCAACGGATGCGAATGGGAGGTTCAAACTTGTGAGTTCCTACAGTTGTCGCATGAATTCCACGCTCACTTATGTATCACACAGATGCCATCTTAGGCTTGCAGAAGGACACCTCACTCCGCAAGCCAAAGATCGACTATGAACGACTGGAGGAGCTGGAGTCTGCCGGACTCCAGGTAGATCGCCTCGAAGTTGTTATCTTCGCGGTAGGCTTCCAAGCCGAAGAATATAGCGAAAGCGACAAGAAGGCCATCGCGCATCTGCGTGCCGCGCCGTGCACCCCTTGCCTCCGCATCGGCCAGCACTGCACGCAGACGAACGGGGAGTCGTGGAAGTGTAAGGATTGCTTACTATTTGCTCGTTCGGGGTGCGAATGGCAAATTGACACCGGTAATCTCAAGATCTTTTGCCCATTCGCGCTGACTGACTTCAACCTCGGTGTTAGCGTTGCTCCTCGGCGAGAACCAGCGCACCTCTAAGCCGAAGGTCGACCGCCGACAGGTCAAGGAGCAGATTGCGGCCAAAGTGGCTGTGGACTCTCGCTCCATCGTTATCCGCTCTCGCAGACGAATCATGATGTTTGTCAACACTCACCATCATCTCGTCCCCGCTGACTCTCCCCTGCATCGTCTCCTCCATCCTTCACTTCGCCAGTCGGGTCCCCGTCCTCATGCATCCCCGGGTGTTCTCCCTGCATCTGGTGCCTCTCGCACAACCTACGGTGGTACTGCGACTCTGTCCGAGTCGGCTGCGCCATCATCGTCTGACCCGATCATTGGTGAACTCGCTCGCATCACAGCAACGCAGGCTCGGCAGGAAGCTCTACTCCGCGAAATCGCCCAGCGCCTGAACATCCCGGTGCTCGCTGCAGACGATGCCGAAGACCAGAAGTAGCTCCTGTCGGTGGCGACGGTGCGGGCAGATACTCTCNGTCGGTGGCGACGGTGCGGGCAGATACTCTCCATGTCCGCGAGAGGTACGTAGGTCGGCATGAATAGGTAGGTGGTCATCGGCTAAGAGATAGGTACACGGTCGCCGAGGAGATACGTAGGTTCGCCGAGACAGACTGCTTGATACATCGGCATGAACGAAGTCGCATTAGCCAGAATTGCGTAGTCCAGGTGAACTGTTCTCGGCGAGATGAGTGTACACGAGTGGGTCAGCGTATTCAGTACGGTAGTAGTGATCGGCGATGCACATTCGAACTATGAGTCAAACTTGATAGCGACCTCGGCGAGGTCAAGTTGAGCGCATAGTACATTTGCAAACACGCCGTATATATCATACATCAGGGCGTTCTCAGTCTGCCGTGGTATGTCACGAAGAGCGTACGTCGATCGCCGAGGGATCGCGTGTAAGGCGAGTCACGCCGCGACAGAAGTCGTCATAATCGCTGTCGAAAAGTTGCATCGGGGGTCCCTGAGCATCCGTTCAGATGAGTATGATGATAAGCAGAGCAAACACGTACCACATGGAATGACGGTGCGACCCACCAGCCAGGAAGGGACCCACTTTGTAGGATTTCACTGGTATTCCATGTCCACCAGTGGGGGGAGCCGACGTCGTCAGCGAGTCCACCGAGGTCGGACGTGTTGATGTTCTCGGCGGATGCAAGGAACAGGGTACGGTTCAGGGCCAGGATATCGAAGCGGAGGTTGCGCCCGACGTCCCACTGCGCATGGCGAAGGAGCATCACCATCGCCGCGCAGTTGTGGGAACCACTGTCGTTACCGCCGTTTGAGATTGCTTCGGCAGCTGAACATATACCCATGGCACGAATCGCAACCCACTAGCAAAGAACAAAGATATAGTGAGAGTGTGTAAGACGAAGGCCATGGCCAGAGAGGAACAGACATAGATGCGCACCAATTCCCTTGCGATCCCAGCGTTCCAGCGCCGCACTGTCAGGCCATCCGGTGTTGGCGGAAAGGCCATGATTGCTTGCCCAACTCGCCACACGACAAGTAAAATCTCGAGCCTCGCTGACCATAGCAAGGGGTCGGACTGAGAGGATGTCGGCGATGACATGATGGCAGTCGGAGGCACAGGAGTGCCGCGTGTCTGCATCCCAGGACTCAAGTCATCCAGCGTTGAAGTGAGACGCAGGTGGGTATAGATAGCCGTATGTCAGCAGATACAGTCAGAGTACTATAATTAAGCCCGGGCGTATTGGAAGCTTGACGCTGCATGCGACGCCAGAGCTTCCCACATATGTGCCTGGCGGGCAGCATACGCGTGATGTCCCGGCGTCGGCGAGGCTGCCTGAAGGCCCCTCCACCCCGCGCCCCTTGCGGTGAAGAACCTCACCGTGCAATCCATCTCGAAGGGAACTAGTATCTTCTCCTCCATCCACCGTTCCTTACGGGCATGCGCTCTTAGCCACAACATCCTGCGGACTAACAAGGGGAGGCAACAGTCAGGACGGCGATCAAGAGCCTACCCCACACCATGCGACTTACAGCTCCGGGTCCATGCATCGGTCTTGCCCTCTTCGTTGTCTTCCATCGTCCAGAACCAAGCCTCGTGCTTGTCCCGAAGCCCTTGAGTGAATGCTTCAAGAACAGTCGTGCTGGCCTTCAGCTCATCCCGGGCGATCGTCTTGTATTTTGCAAGAAACGCTGTTCGTCGGACTTCGTCACCTGGAAGGAAGAGCCTCAAGGCGGCCTGTCGAGCCTGCATGTAGATGCGTACGTGCTTGCGGATACCATCGTCGGCGACATGAACCTCGTCGAAGCTGCGAAGCTTCGCTCTAGTAGAGGTGGCGCCGCGCACCTTCTTCCTGAAGAGCATGGACTTGTACCCGATGCCAGTTCGGATCGCCTGCAAGGCATCGTTCATCTGTCCGGTACGCAGGTCGAGTTCCTTCGCCGCAAGCTGAGACAATCCTCGGGACCTGATGTGCGCCTCGCCGAACGTCGACGGAAGGGCTAGGGTCTGGTGCTCCGGCTGGAGTGGATCGGTAGGTTCAATTGGCACGCCTAGCCGGGACGCGTCGCCGACGTCATCCCAGCGAACCCCGAAGTCTGTCTCATCCAGCGGCAGGGCGTATCCGTGCAGTGTCTGTGGGCCGAGGTAGTTCGGAGCAGCGCTATGAAAGCTCGATATTGCTTTCGAGAGCTTCTGACGTTGCTTGACCAGATCTAGGGCCTGCGATGGTGTAGGCGTCAACCCAATGTGACGAGCACGGAAAGCGACTGAGAGCCTGCCAAGGTATGTCAGAGAACATCCCGGAATAGGGCACAGTACTACGTACTTGCGCTCCTCCAGTCGCAATCCAGCAGCGAGCCACGCAGCTTCGCCGGCGGTGCTCAAGTTCACCTCGGCGAGCTCACGATCGGCGAGCCGGAGCTCAATGTCCTTTTGTGTAGGCACTGCAAGAAGGGGCGGTCAGCGGTCTGTAGGAATTTAGTGGAAGCAAACATACGCGGCTTTGAATGAACATCGTATATGTCCATGGCTTCAACGTCATCGCTCCTCGTCGTATCTGCGTGCTCTGCATCGGCGAGCCATTGCTGTCGTTCCTCTTCGGTAGTTGTGGCAAGGAATTTGTCCAATTGGTCGACGGCTGGCTGAAGCTCGGTAGAAACTCGCTTCCATCGGCGGGTCAGCAGAGGAACTGGCATAGTACGCTTCAGACACCCGGACTCCAATGGACGAAACCACGGACTCCTACCAATGCGGGTGAGCTTCGTCCAGTTCGAATCGTTCATTCGATCATCTATCAGCTCGTGCCGGTGCGCTGAGCCCATGCCGCGTGTGCTGTCGGCGATACCCGCGATCTTGTTCCAGAGTGTCTCGAGGATCTCGCCGTCTTGTATCCCAACGCCCTTGATGAAGTTCAACGAGAATCGGGGAAAGCAGCGCGTGAGATGTCCGTGTACATGGAACTGGCCGATACCTCGGAGGAAGAGGAGACCAGGCGGCATGTGCAGGTACGGGCTGTCTTCGAAACGCCTGTGAAGGTGAATGAAGTATTGACACATGATGTCGTAGAGGACGAGAACCATCGTGAGTCCGTTCAAAAAGGCCAGAATCCAATGGAGTATGTAGTCCATATTCCTCTGCCTAAGTGCGAGTTAGTGTCTGCGACGTGAGAGATTGGGACGGCTACACCGACCGCTCGCCGAGTTGAAAGTCTACGCAAGAATGCGGTTGAAAAAATCCATGGCGGGAGCATGCAGCTGCACCGATGCCTGTCGCTTCGTATTTTCCGTGGCTGACTGCCGCAGTGAATACAGCACGATGCTCGTTGCAGGTAGGATTTTCCTGGAGTGCAGTGGTCAGATACTTAGTCCGCTGCAGAGGTTCATTTGTGCGGCATACCTCGGCGATCTCGGAAGCTGTGCCGAGGTGCATCTTGTACCGCGCGTCGCCGACTGTGAAGGCGTGGCCATCGGCGAAACGTACGTCGTCCTCAGGATTCTTCATCGGTCGATGTTGAGCTCCGAAGTATCCGTCAAACATGACTCCGCGAGTGTATTTGAACCTGTTCGCATGAATTGTTAGCCATGAAAGTGCGTTCTGTATAGATATGTACTTCTCCGTATCGTTCTGCCATCCATCAGGCAGGTTTAATCCAGGCTGAGGACACGCTGGACAGCGCACGGCGAGGTCTCCAGGCCGAACCGGATCCTGACGATGTCCGAACCCCGCCCACTTTCGCATTTTGAGATTGCGCCATTGCCTTGATACGCGCAGAAGCTCGCGGTAACGATCCTAATAAAGGCGTAGGATCAGTTTGACAATCTTTGCGCAGCGGCAAGAATGTCGTGCGCACCGGAACCATATGAGGGAACGCGTTGTTTGTTCGGCGGCGAAGCGCATTGAAGTAGCTCCGAGCAGACGCGTTACACTCCTTGTTTGAGAGGAGGAAGTCGTCCAGCAGACGGTTCGTGAATACAGTTGTTGGCCGGGACTCGCTCGCGGGATAGAGACCAAGATCGAGTAGTTGTAGGTCAGGTCGTGCAGCTCCGGGACATGCGCAGAACGTGAACGGGAGCTCCTGGATGCCGTCGGTATCCACGACAACGACCATTCGATCATTCGCGAAGGCGGTGGGGGTGGTCGACCAAGGCTGCTGTCGTAGTGGCTCGCCGACGGATGGCAAGTCTTCGACGTTGATGGCTGTATCCTCAAAGATCACCGGCATCTCGGAGTCGCCTTCGGCCTCCTCCTCATCCTTCAGTGTCTGCCGGAGATACGCAACATCCTCATCGTCAAAGTCTGAGGCATCGTCCTCGATGAGGAGCGAGGGCTCAGCCTCCTCGGACTCAGCCTCCTCGGCGACGTCGCCACCGGCCTGCTGGAAAGCTGCGCCGAAGTTCTCATGCGTGCTCGCAGCAACATTTGGCTGGCTATAGCGCTGGAGCTCCGGACAAGGGTCCCCGCCGTGCCCACAGTGGACCTGTACACCGACCTGACGCAGCCACGCCGGTTGGAAGAAAGCTCCCTGCCAGAATTCAACGCGGTGCAGTGGGTGCTTGGCGTGTACTGCATAGCAGCAGTCTTTACAGAATGTGGGGCGGCCGTGGCAGGTTACACACCTCCAAGCAGCCTGGTGGCCGCATGTTGCAACGCCCGACTCGGGAAGACCCTCCGCCGAGAGCTGGCGATGAAGGTACGCGTCGCGAGTTTTGAGAAATGCAACTTGGTACCGGTGCTGTGTCTGTGAGAGGAGTGATTCAGACATGCTATCCAGTCACAATGGGCCGGGCGGGTTACACACCTTAGCTCGGCGAGCCTGTGCGTCCTTCGATGCGTTGTAGTCATCATACGGGTCGTCGCCGATCGCGACGGTCGGCGTAGTAAACGAGCCAGGCATTGTCGATGTCGTTGGTGGGACAGTGAACGGGGGCTGTGGCGGCCCCAGAACAGGGTACGCCGGCATATTCTGAGAGGGTACAGCAGAAGTCGGTAACTTGGGAGTCGGCTTGGCCCTCTTCGCAACGCCTACTGGGCCGCGCAGGGTCCGCTTGACATGAGGATCGTACTCGACGTGGTCTGGCTCATCGTCGTCGTCGTAGCGTCGGCGAGACATAATAGAGTATGGGCGTGGGCTGCAAGTGGAACCACGGCGGAAGTATTCATATAGATAAGCAAGCAGAGGCATACATTTCCACGCCGGCGATGGCACATACCGTAAGTATCTAGACCATACGCAGCCTATCTGCAATCCTGGACCACCCCGGATCCTCAACACCGACATGACGATGCACAGCGTCCACCATGAAATGTGCGTAGCAAATACGGTCTGCAGGGACCTCGGGGACGGCATGAATAACGATTCTGGATG
This sequence comes from Sanghuangporus lonicericola, assembly GCA_016618145.1. Classification (NCBI taxonomy): domain Eukaryota; kingdom Fungi; phylum Basidiomycota; class Agaricomycetes; order Hymenochaetales; family Hymenochaetaceae; genus Sanghuangporus; species Sanghuangporus lonicericola. Next base: position 10,696 of record WJSG01025204.1, on the reverse strand, counting down.
CAACTAGCACGATGCTACCAGGACCGTAGGGCACAGTCGCGCCGAGGTTGCGGAAGTTCATCACTCCCGTCTCGCCGTACGTCCCAAGAGTCAGGAGCAGGTCAAACCAGCCCGCTCTGCCGTTCGTATCCCGGTGATGGACCGTCATGCGATTGACAATGTAATGCACGCAATTGAAGACCGTAGGCCATCGTGACAGCTGTTCTCGGAGCTCTGGAAACTGCGCGTTGAGCCGAACTTGCACATCGGCGGCAGCCTGGTAGAGGGCGGGGTGGGTGACGGCGAAGATGCCATCCAGTAGTCCGGAGGACTCGGTCCACGCATTCATCCATCTGACCCCGTCCTCGTGTCTGAGAACTGGGCTGCTCGACAGAGACTAAAGATAGTGCAGTTAGAAGGATTTATGAACGGCGAAGACACAGCGGGTGCAACATACCGTTTGTCCTTGTGCGAACCATGCCGGCGAGAAGCAGACTTGGCCTGACTTCCAGAGGCCGCCGGACTGAAAGAACCGTCGGGCGGCACGCCACAGCTCCGCAGGCTTGTGGGCATGAGAATCGTCTGCCATTGAGCAGTGGTCCTCAAGGCGGCGGGACGCTTCAAGAAGGATCGCCTGTGATACGGCACAACATTCAATACAATTTGGAGAGTATTATCAGCCAGACACTACTCACCTGACGGGTCTTCGAGATGATGTTGGGAAGAGACCATACGAGGATCTTCCCATGACAGTCGACGATGACACAGGGGTCAGGAATAATGGAGTATTGCTCTGGTGTAGGTTCCTGCCCTGCCGCGCAGCCAAGTGGCCGAAACCGTGACATGAGGGGGTCCTCTTGCGCGATTCGTATGGCGTTGGTCTTGGTGAGGTGGTCGGCGTATCTGTGCGCGTCCCATTCAAGCGTGTCTAAAGCGTGTCAGACGTCGACTTCGGCGATGATGTGCAATCGAAGCTTGTACTTACATTTGTTCCGGACTGCTTCCACAAGCATGCGAGCTGCAGCATGGCAGTCGACAGACAGCTCTTCTGATAACGCCGATGGAGGAGGAGGGAGGGGGCCCTGCACCGTCCGTGTTCCCTCAGACACGAACAGGTAGTGACGGTATAAGAGGAGCATGTAACGGACGATCTGGTCGCGCTGCTGCAAGTGGACAGGGGTGTGCAAGGTTGCGTTTACCGTGCCAGTACTCATGATTGCTCCTTCACTTGGCGAGAGCAAGATGGAGGAAGAGAAGTTGTGCGGCGGAAATGAATGTCATGAGGAGGACGTGCAGTTTCACACGAGTAGCGCCCACGCCATTTGGCAAAGTTAGCCCCTCCGAGTCTGTCCTGCTCCCGCAGTGCGTCCACAGACACCAGCATGTATATAATCGGACGTTTTGCAGTCGGCATCGTAACCGACCCCTTCTGGCTTTCCCGTCCGAGGCCTGCGGGTCATTAGTCGACGTATTTGACTCTCCTTGAAGACACTCACCGCCTCGATCACTCCACTCGTATGCCTGTTCGTGGCAAGCTCCCGGATAACGAGGCAGCCTATCTCGATGGCCGTCTTGTCGAGTATCGTCAGGTCAAAGGCGCCCTTCGAGCAGCACTCGTAGGTGCATGTGCAAGACATCTACTCCTTCTTCGCGGGATCCAGCAGCCTGAGCCTGAGGAAGACTCGAGGAGCTACATGATGAACGTTGAATTCTTGTCTCAGGCAAGTAATGTCCTATGTTTCTCAGTGCGTCAAGAGAAGGCTGATATCTCACAACATGCAGAAGGTAGAGACGTGGTTCAACAACCGCACACAACAGAAGAAAGGGCGGGTTCCGATGAAGCTCAAACGCAACTGGACAGGGGAGAGGGTGTTCGAGTTTATCGAGCGCAGCTCGATCTCAGCAGAGCGCGACGACAGCACCGCACCTCAACACGGCCTCGTCAAATGGAACGTCGCTCGCTCCGCCCTCTGGAAGAACGTCTCTCCGGAGGCACGGGAAGCGTTTGAGGAGACTGCTGTGCAGTGGAACCGCGGCGGTCCTGATGCTGAGTACCTCCCGATGTACGTCAAGTCAGTCTTTCCTTTAGGAGCACCTGGCTGATATAGTGCTGCAGGATCGCCTCGAAGCGGTGCATCCAGCACCTCCGCAACACAGTTCGGAGCTACCGGGAGCAGCTCGGTATGTCCATCTTCATATACGGAATACATCAAGACCCAGATGCGCCAACTGAACGCACACGGGGTATCCAGTAAGTACGGGAGCTGCACCCACAGGAAGTGTCCTTGCTGAGGCATCCTCTTCAGCTACGACATCTCAGACTACTTCAAGGCTCTAGCATTGAAAGAGGGACGCATCGTCGACGCGTTCACCGACAAGCCGGGGTGGGAGATCGACCTGCGCAAGAAGTTCCGCGACTTCTTCAGAGCGTGGCACATCCCAAGCGACGCACTCACACCAGAAGATCGAATTCACCTTGAGGGTTCCTCTCGGAAGATACCTAAGGTGTTCGTCTTCGTGCTGTACTCCGACGGTACTCCAATATTGGTCAATGATGAGGCTGGCGCACCTCTCTCCCATACACGTCGTGCCGAGATGTGGCGGCAATATATGCGCTCCCACTACAGTACGTACTTGTTGATCTTCGAGTTGACATTGACTAACCGCCATGCAGGTCACGCGAAGGGCATTCTGGTCAAGAGTGTCCCTTGGGCCTCAATCATCGAGAACACGGACAAGTTCTTCGCAGAAGGCATGTTCCCTCCGGGCCTCACCCTCAAGGAGGCGAGCAAGCAGAGCGAGTCGGAACTCGTCTCCATCGTACGGCACATCATGAAGATGGAGAACCCCTCCGACGAGTCCACACCGCGTCGCTTTCGCTTCAAGGCCTACGAACACGCTGATAAGAACGGACGGTACTGGGTAGATGCTGTGTACGACCCTGACATCCGCCTTGCTCCTGCGCCGCAGAGAGCCGCAGCCCTCAAAGATCCCCTCTATCCTGCTCACTTCGACTTCTCCGAGCCCGGGCCTTCCGCACCAAAGAAGCTCTCGTTCCCCACGAAGGAGGCTAGGAGGAACGCCGCCGTCGCGTCCCATGCTGCAATCGTCGCGGCGAGGCAGCAAACCGCCGGCGCAAACAGCTCGACCTCACGGGACGCGGAGTCTCAGGATACGGCCAGAAAGGCGAAAAAGGGTAAGAAGGCGAAGGGTCGGGAAGGGACAGGCTTACGAGAGCCACAGCGACCTCCTCCGCGGCGCGATATTGCTCCGGATACATCTGCTCGGCGAGCCACGTTCGCCGATCTTGACGAGGCTTCCACCAGCTCCGAGGACAGCAAGAGCGAGCCAGAGAAAGACAAGACCGACGCCGAGCAGGACGAATTCGAGCTCGATCCCGAGGCAGATGAGAGCGAGCTCCCAGAGGACATCACCGCCTCTCACTTCTATTTTGACAGTGATGACGACTTCGGCTCTTCGGACGGTCTGCAAGATCCGTTCGACTTTGGGGATTCGTACTCCGAGGAGAGCTCAGACGAGTCTCCCTTGGCCGGTGTCGCCTCCGGCAAGGGCAAGGGTGTTGCACGGTCGTATTCTGAGGCAGAACCCCCATCCTCAACTCCTCGTCGTCTCTCCCTCAAGGGCCCTTCCTCGGCTGGGACCGTTGTCCAGGAGCGACTGAAATACCTGCAGTCACTGGACGATCACGCCGATTACTACTTGGCTATGGTGGGGCGCGCACAGGCGAAGGTGCGGCTGAAGTACGCAACTTGCTAACTGCACGATGCTGATAGATTCTCTCAACAGCTGCTTGAGCTCTCGGAAATCGAGCCTCACGCCGCTGCGCCCTGGGCAGTCTGGTCGCGGACGCAGCCGCACCTTCCTATCGAGCCGCACCAGAATTCTGCCGTTTTATCTGGCCTCATTTCTTGGCTGAGCAACGGCATCAGGCTCGGGTCGCCTGCCGCCGATGCTCAACGGTACTGTCTGGCGTTGGGAATGCTGCTCAGGGACGCAAGATTGGTTTCCGAGATTTTGGACGAGGAGGCCATCGGCGACGAGTTGCCTGCCTACTTCGCACATAGCAGGCTAGGAGGTCTGAGGCGTTCTGACCTAGACTCCATGTGCTCCGCCGCTTTTGCCCGGCCTCTTCCACGCGCTGTTCCTCGCCAGGATCCCGGAGCGGCGTCTGACATGGTCGTGGACTCCTTTCAGGGAGACGACTCTGGTAGCGACATTGATCTACCCCAACTACCGCTGCTCTACGTTGGAGATCATTCCTCCGACATCGAGGATCTACAGGCTGCAGATCCATATCTCGTCGTTCACGATTCCTACAGTTCTCCCCCTCACAACCCCTCTGATTTGCCCGAACTTCCGCCTTTCGTGTTCGTCGGCGAGTCGGCGAGTTCGCCACTGCCTGGCTACTTCGGCGAAGGATTGGATATCCCAACCGTCTCCGGACGCGCCACACCGTCATCGGCTCTCAGTTCCCCCACGGACTTCAGCTCCGACTTCGGACAGGATAGGAGTCAGCCTGAGTCCACAGACGATCAAGATGCGCTTGATGCGGAGATGATTGAGGCCGCGCTGGCCAGTACGAACTCCTCCGTTGCCACTAATTCAGCTCCTACAGGATCTGCGCAGCGTGTAAGCCGAAAGCGTGCGCGCAGCTCGCTCACGCATGAGTCAGTACCGCCGCCGCCTAGGACCCGTAGCCAGGTTCGAAGAGGTCAAGCTGTCGAGCCTGCGCCTGTCGAGCCCCCACCTGTACGCACTAGTAGTCGACTTGCGAATCGTCCCGCGGTAGCGAGCACGGTCACCAGTGTGTCGAAAGCTGCACAGACGAAGGCACCGGTCAGGGGGAAGGGACGTACCAAGAGGTAGTATAGCTATGTATCTTGACATTGATTATCGGAGCGTGTTCAAGCTATCACGCAATGTGTGTTCACAAGAAGACTCGGACTGTATTCAAGAAAGACTTGGTAAGGCGAAGTACAGGCTAACTACACTGTGATCATCATTGTCAAGAATTTCATTGCACCTGCGCATCAGTCCTCACGTCCCCATACGATCCAACGATCTGTGACAGGGTGAGAACCACTGGCGACGTGAGTCCCAGAGTGTTGAGGTACTGCTGGACGTGCTCGCCGAAGGCAACAGGGTCATGAGCTGGTTTCGCCAGCTCCAGACGATCCATGCGTGCTGACAGCTCTTCCATGGCTGCCTGTACGTCTCCTGTCGCTGCACCGACATGGGCACCGTCCGCCGAAGTCAAGTTCGAACTCGAACGACTCGGCGAGGCTGCTGATGACGCCTCGGGCAAGGCCGGCACATGGTCGCCGTTTGGCGAACTAGAGTCCGTCGTGAGCGAGTCTTCGAGAACCTTGAGCCGCCGACGGATGTCCGCGAGCATGGGAAGGATGTCGCTAGTATCAGGATGGTTGTCGCCGAGCAGAATGGCACCCGCTGACGGGTTGTCGCGCAGCTTGGAGATGGCAGTATGCACTTCGCCGGAGATGCTCTGGCGAATAGTGTCCATCTCGCGCTGGAGGGAGTGCTGGAGAGAGTTGAGCATGGGTTCCACGGCGCCGCTGCAAGCAGCAGGGAGGGTTTCAATGGAGGCTGTAGTCTCTAAGACCGCGTCTTGCAGATCTTGAACCTTGTTCCATACCGGTTCCATCCCCTGCTGGACTTCGCTGAACTTCTCCTGGACTTCTCCGTACAACGATCGAAGCTTCAGGAGGACCTCGATGATCTCGGCGGCAGCACCGAATTGAGGAGAGATCGCCGTGGCACCTTCGATGGAACGGGCGAGCAAATGGCTGATGTCGGCGACGGCAGCGATGGCGACAGCGACGAGCTTGTTGTCCTCGATGAGACCGGTGGTAAGAACGAGGACCTCCTGGATAGCCTCAACGGTGGATGCGGCGGAGCAGCCCGTCGAGAGGGAGACATGGCGCGCTTCAAGCCGGCCTATCACCTGGCGCATCCTCTCGGCGACGATCAAGGAACTCTCCTTGACCGAGTCCGCTGCCCATGTCTTCACTAAGCTGTCGTACAGCAGCTGTTTCGTTTCGGCGTGCAGCTGGAATACCTGCGCAGGCGGGGTGCGAGGAGGTTCCACCACTGCCGGGTCGCCGAGCTCAGTGCGAAGGAGTCGGCGAGGTACATCTGTGACGGGTCCGGCGAGACGCATGGCCATGAAATCCGCAAGAGTAGCAGGACGGAAATCTGCAAGAGGGGCTGCAGACTCAGAGGGGGCAGGTGGGCGGGCGAGGATGGGTAGACTGCACCAAGTATCTACATGAGAATGTCCGTTAGCATAGACTCGCATCGCCGACAATGATGAGTGACCAAGTACCTTCAACTCGCCGAGGAACGATCGGCAGCTCTTTGGCATGAAACCGGTGGAGGTCGAGGACAGCCGCACCATCTTCCGGCGACTGATCCACCTCCATGGGAGCTGTATCGGGAGCCCTCGCCGAAGACTGGGCAACGGTGGTAGTCTCATCGGCGGTGAGGTCAATGATAGGTCCCGACCGCTGTTGTGGCTCGTCCGAGTCGACACGCTCCTCGGTGGTGTTGTGGGGCGGAGCGTCGGCGACAGAATTGCGGTCTGTTGCCGGACGTTCTGCCAGTGTCGATTCCTCTTCGTCCGAGATCTCAGTGTACCCCTTGTCGTCGGTATCGACAGGCCCCTCAGATGGCGGCGCAGCTTGAGCCGATCCCTGACCCTCAGGGCGAGAAGTCGCACTGCCCGGTGTGCGCGACTGCTGTACAGCAGGGGCCGGTGACTCCGCCGCTGTCAGTTTTGACGAACTGGCCGCAGAAGCAACAGCTTTCTTCTTGCGACCGGCGACGGTGGCTAGGACCCGAGCAAGAGCGGCGTAGTCGGGATTTGGGGGTCGCTGCTTCTTGTAAGTCTCGTATTGATCGATGAACCATTGGGGGACCATGGACCGTCCAAGCCAGCCAGTAGGAACGATTTTCGGCGCGGGAAACTTCTCAGGATCTTGCAGCTGCATCTGGAAACGCCATTGCAAGTAGCCCGTTGTAGGCATCTTATTGTTCGGCGAGCCGCCAATGATGTTGCTGCAGCTGAGTCGGGTCGCTGCGCAACGTTGACAGACGGACCCGCCCAGTGGCCAGTATAGGCAGATATTGTCGACCTTCTTGCACCTCTCACATGGGTGTACCTAGGGAAGTATGAGGTTCTCCTTATGCCATGAATTGACTGGAGCACCACATACCATCATGTGCCATTCCTTCTCGAACTGCTGTGGGGGAAACCCTTCCTCCGCTGGCGTGATGGTCTTCTTGCGCTTTGCGGCGTGGGTGTCCACTCCGTCTGTCGGCTGAGGTCGCTCGGGGGCAGGGTGAGATCGCGATCGAGTACTTCGCCTTTGCCCGGCCTTGTTCAAGCTGCGGCCGCGCTCGTCCTCCTTCTCCGCAACAGGGGCAGGGGATTGGGTCCGGGCTCGCTTGTGTGACTTCTTGCCTGCCGCCTTGTCCTTCGTCGCGTGCTGCTCCTCCGGGTCGTTCTCAGCATCCACAGCTGCTGGAGCGGGACGCTTGGCTTTCGGCCTGCCACTCTCGGACGGCGCTGTCTTGCTGGCCGGTACCTTCTCTGCGGATGCATCTTCGCGAGAAGGGCCGGAACCACTGGCACCGCCATGCGGAAGCTGTACCGCCGAAGGAGGCTTCAGCGCAGACTTGAGCGGAACCTTCGCCGACCCGGGGGTCTGCGGCGAAGGCTTCGACGAAGCCTGTGGAGCGTCGGGCTGTCCCGTGCGCCGAGCGACAGCCGGCAAGGTCTGCGGTACGTCGCGTGTACGCTGTGGCTGCTTGGGAATCACTAGAGAAGTGTGAGTGATGTGAAGCAACGTAAAGTCGCCGCGCATACCTGACTGCTCAGGTTCCAATGCAGAAGGATCCTGAGACGGTGCCGCATCGGCAGCTGGGTTCACTGTAACTAACAGAGTCAGTCGGTCTGCCATAAACAAGTATAGAGAGGGAGACCGCTTACCTCGTCCCAGTTTGCGCCACCATCTGTCCACCACCTCGTCTTCCGGCTTGAGACGGACTTGCCCGGTGTTGGTCGGGTTGTACGGCAAGCGGCGGATTCCGTGAGGGGGCTCGATGTTTGGGGCGGCGGTACCTTCGGGATGGATAGTCTCGAGATCGACATTCGCAAGTTTCATCTTCGCGCGAAGGTTGTTGAGGTACACCCCCGCAATTGCAATCAGAGGGAGGTCGGCGAATGTGCATTCGTTCAACAGGACGCAGAGGCTGTAGATCGTGTTGTAGTAGATCGCATACCAGCGCTTGTATTTCTTCTTGTCCGCCACGGGAGGACGAGCGTAATACGCATAGTGGAGCTGGCTGCAGAGTTCCTGCGCCCTGCCCAGCTGTGCAGCGTTCGGCGGCGGTGGGCGTACGACTGCAGGTGCCGTGGGCTTGGAACCCGCGCCGCCGGGGGCAGATGCCGCCGCAGACATCGGAGGAAAGGTTCACTTGTGTGCCAGAGACGACTCAGATGAGCAGGAAGCAGTCGAGTCGGACAGGTGAATGGAAGCCCGGGGTATACTGGAACAGGCTGTCGAACTAAATAGAGGACGGCGACCGGGGTTAGCCGACTAACAATAGGAAGAGGCACAATTAGCCACCTTCGCGTCCGAACTTTATTGTCCAAGCTTTGACGCCGGCGCTTTGGCGCGTGAACCCCGTTGTCCCTCAAAGCAGCGTGACTCCCCACTGCATACCACCGCCATCCTCAGTGAGTGCGAGATCCTCTGCAGGCATTACAAAGCGCCGACTGCTTCTCCTACACAGTTCACAACTCTAGATTGCCATGATCCCTGTAAAACGAGCACGCTCGAGCTCTCCAATGACACAATCAGGTAAGTTCCCTCCTCTTGGAAGGTTTCGTAGCTAATGATTCGCGCCACTACAGTAGGAAGCTCGGCACGTCGCGTCCGCATCGTCTCACCAGACCGCTCCTCAATCGCCTCGAGTGAGCTGTCAGAACATTCAGCAACATCCGAAACTCATCACTATGTCACGCTGAGTGCTGCCCCACCACATTTCAGCCAGGTCACGGAGTCAGCGAGTACCTCGATGGGCGGTCTGCGGCGTATACCTTTGGACTACCGGTCGTTCATTGAGAGCGACTTGGAGTGCGAGTCCCAGGAACGCTCTTCGCCGACACCGCCTGGCCCCGTCGGCGATGTCTACGCCTCGGGTCGAGACCTCTCGCCGACGCCACCCATCCAGTCACCCGTCCCCGTCGGCGATGTTTACGACTCGCCCGAGAACCTCTCGCCGACGCCACCCATTCACTCACCGGCCTCTGTCGGCGATGTCTACGACTCGGACCAAGACCTCTCGCCGATGCCGCGCATCTGGTCACCTGTCCCCGTCGGCGATGTCTACGACTCGCCCGAGAACCTCTCGCCGACACCGCGCATCCATTCACCCGCCCCGGTCGGCGACGTCTACGCCTCGGGCCGAGACCTCTCGCCGACGCCACCCATCCAGTCACCGGCCTCTGTCGGCGATGTTTACGACTCGGACCAAGACCTCTCGCCGACGCCACCCATTCACTCACCTGCCCCCGTCGGCGATGTCTATGACTCGCCCGAGAACCTCTCGCCGACGCCACCCATTCACTCACCGGCCTCTGTCGGCGATGTCTATGACTCGGACCAAGACCTCTCGCCGATGCCGCGCATCCGGTCACCTGTCCCCGTCGGCGATGTCTACGACTCGCCCGAGAACCTCTCGCCGACGCCGCGCATCCATTCACCCGCCCCGGTCGGCGACGTCTACGCCTCGGGCCGAGACCTTTCGCCGACGCCGCCCGTTCATTCACCCGCCCCCGTCGGCGATGTCTGCGACTCGCACCCGAGCCTCTCGCCCATTCATGCCATCCAGACGCCGATCCTCGTCGGCGAAGTCTCTGATCTTCCGCTGCACTGTCCGCCGACCTCCACCGGCGTTGGGCGTATGTCGCCCTTGACACTGCTCGATGGAAGTCTCCCTCCGCACACCCCCTCTGGCACATCCCAACGAGCCGTATTCTCGTCTCGCGGAGAACATCCTGCTGATGCTATGACTGAAGTACGCGAGACGCGTGTCACTGGCGACAACGATGAATGCGCGCGGGCGCGCTTGGCTTCAATTGCTGGCCTCTCAGCATCTATCCAGCAATCAGGTCCACGATGCTGGAAGCTATACAACCTCATGCTTGTGAGGCGAGGACCTCGATTCATGAGCGTGTGGGATCGCTGTGTAATCGACACAACATAGTCCACACGTGTTTTAGAATAGCCCTATATCATGCTGAGTTCTCTTGTACACTACTTTATATTCGCAGCGTCCCAAATTCATGTATACTGCTCCCCGACCGCCTCGCCTGAGTCCCAGTCGGCGGTAGGTCCACTGTGCTCATTTCGCCGAGAACGGTCTTCGGTACGCCTATATTGCTCCATCCGCCTCCCTGAGGATGGATTAACTCTGACAATACACTGTGAAATGGTAGCCCTGCCCGCCTCCCACACTTTTGCGTCCTCTGACTCCGCCAAAATCTCCAGGTAGTGGCGACTGCAAAAACACCGCCTGCCGAGCGAGATGCACGGAGCACCGCTCGGCGGCATCCTCGTTCTTCGGCGGCGGCTCAAGTCTTCGCTCGCCGAGGATAGCCCTAAGTTCTGGA
>WJSG01025185.1:0-23736 GCA_016618145.1 Sanghuangporus lonicericola | reverse complement strand
AGAAGTGATCGCGACAAACTAGGGCTGCTCAACTCCGGTCGGTCGGTCGGTCGCTGGTCGCTGAACGGATTCATGAGGCCTCTAGCCGACTTTAGCGAGGCTCTAAGTAGGAAGGAGATAACGTCGGCAGTCTCGCCTAGTCTCGCATCACCTCCAGCGCTCACTCAGCGACCAGCGACCGACCAGGATTGAGCAGCCCTACTGTATAATCATCGGCCGAACCGGTCTGGCACTCCAGGTGCGACTACTGTCATTGCATGGCCTTTGCGACCCGCTTTGCATTGCTTACAAGTTACCGCCATGGTCCTCCTTGTCGACATCGTGTCTGCGCTGTCCGCCTCCCCCCAGCTGCTCTCAGATCTTCATTTCGTTCAATTGTCCACATTCTTCGCCGTTGTGCACCGGCTCGCACCCATCATAACGTTAGTCTCCGGCACTCGGCGCCGCACAGCTCATCTCCCCCCCTTGCCTGTCGACATTGCCTACTCTCTCAGTATATTGACACAACTCAGACTTTCCCAAGTCGAGCAACTATGGGCCGTTCTTGGGGGGCTTACCTTGAGGACCTCGTCTTCAGAGCTCTTGGTCGAAGACAGTGAGGTTGATGCTGGATTGGCGGCTTTGGCCAGTGCGAAGGATGTTGGTTAGTGCACTTCGTCAAGACGTTTATGACCCCTCTCCTAACTGCGCGCATCAGCTGCAGCAGTGGTGATCTCCCCGCATCGCCTCTGCACCACTATTGGCTGCATTGACTTTGGTAGACCACTCCAACCCAGTGGCTCGCCTTACGGCTTCCGCGGGCACCTCTTTACCCTCAGGAGGGGTGTCTTACCGGTACGTATCATAACATTGTACTGCAGAGGTACGTCTCGATATGTGATTTCAGATTATCCTCGGGCAGGTTTATGACTGAAATGTTATTACTTTCATGTTATAGCATGTAAAACGACCTACCGGGCGAACTACCGAGTCACCGGTGCTGACAGCCCCCTTTCCGTTCGGGAGTATCATCGCGACCTTCCGCCTGCTTTAGAAGCCACGGAGTATTCCTATGTCGACACATCGTTGATGCAATTTGTCCGAGGCCTTATGGCGTTTGCACAGTACGAGCTACTGCGTCAATGATACCCTCGGTTGATGCTGATTAATATGACCACGACAGTACTTCAGGGGAGACCGTCGCTCGTGTATATAACTACGGACTCTCCCGGGACGCGGATGCGCCTTCCCTCGTGGGCGACACTGTCTGGCACGCCTTCTATCTCCATTCTCTCCTCATCGACTCGCAGCGTCGGCATGAGCAACTCCTCCTCCCTCACCGCGGAACCCAGGCGGACCGCTTTCGGGATGCACTGGCCCTCAGGAACATTCGCATGGCAGGTACGGGCCAGCCTCAATGGGCGCATACGTGCGATGAGTGCGAAACAATCGTGCCCTCCTCCAACCCAGGTCAACCAGCAGGTCAGTGCATCGCGCGTTTTCACTTCCACGGCACGCATTGACTGATTAAACTTCCAGTTCGGATCAATGCGTGCGTCATGGACGGAGTCACGATAGGACATCCGCGGTGCAATGTAGACCACTGTGTGGCCCGGTTGCGATCCCCGCGCGACCGGTTCTGCGAGAACCATCGCTCGAGGGATACGATCTGTGGGATCAAGGGTTGTAGTCGGCGCGTCAGCGATGGCATGCGCACATGCAACACTTCCTCACATCGTGCTTTCGAACAGGAACGACGCGAGCGAGGTCAGGCAATCTTCCGCCTGCGCCGTCGCCACGAACGCAACCTTGAGCGTTCTTACGGCAGCAGCGAGGTGGACAGTCGGACATCGTCGGGCAATGGCGTTCAGGACTCTGTCACGTCCGTCCTAGATGATCCCGACGTCGCTGCAGTTCTGGAGAACGACCTTCGAGGTCGCGGATCGTCTCGGAAACCCCCGACTAACCCGAAGAAGGCGCAGGCGAAAACACTGGACTCGCTCAGCAAGAAGGCTGCGATCAATCGACGCTGGACGCACAACGAACAGTTACTCGTGCGTACCTGTGGAGTCGTAATCTCCCGGGCAACCTTCTACGAGGCAGAGTCTCCCTCCAACGTGGTCGTAAGTGGCATCGTGCATGATCAGGAATCCTGTATCCTCATCGCGTCACAGAGGTTTTTGCTCGCCACGTTTCCAACTCCCTTACCTCGTGCCCAGCCGTCGTACTGCTTCTTTGACAGTGCCTGCATCCTGCTCAAGCATTTATCCGCGACTGAGGAGACTAGACTCGACAATATCGCTTTCGTGGTCGACGTGTTTCATGCACTCACCAAGCACAAGGACACCGACACCTTTTGCCAAGTAAACTGCAACCCGGCGGCCTTCCCGGAGCTGTACAATCAGCTCCTAGAGTGGCTGTACAATTCGTCGGCGTGCGAGCAAACGAACGGGTGGTTTGGGCAATTCCTCCCCATCGTCCGCGAGATGGGGGAGGTCAATTATAATTTCTTTTTAGACGAGATGATTGTCGTTCACAACGAGTGGCAGGTTGGCGTACTTGAAGCGCGGGGCGCCAGGCCCCGCCTCGTCCCCATGGATGAACTACGCCTCCCTCGCGAGTAGGGTTGCGGGACGCATTGTATACACAGTTGTTGTGCTTGCAGACTTACACAGACATATATTTGTAGAGAGAATGCAGATGATCGTGCGAGGTGGTGACGGACGGGGAACGATTGCGGGCGGACGGCGCAAGCAAGAAATCGAGGGGGGGCAAACAAGCAGGGTGATAGTAGATTTGAGGGTGCCGTGCACTGGGGTTGGTTTTGCAAAGGGACAGGAAGGTGCCAGACAGGTATAAACATAAAGGGAGCAGGAGACGGTGGCCACGCTTGAATGGTATCGGGACGGAGAGGCGGGCCGACGCGGGGGGGGGGTGGTCGGTATACAAATGCACGCACTAATGTAGGGAGACCGTTTCAGAACTTGGTAAGATAGTCGGTCAGGCAGACGTGTGGCGGCATGGTACAGATTTCCCCAGGTGCCAGCAGCGATCGTTCGCATGCGCGCGGGGGTCGACCATCGACGTATGTATCAAATGTATCCTCCATATGCTTGACATCATCAAAGCACTGGAAGGTGACCTCATGAACACGAACATGCGGAGCAGCACTGCAAGGGTGGTACTTCATGGGGAGCCCTTGACTATAGCCTGCCGCAAGCCCTCAGCCGACTGACAATCGCATATCCTTTTGACGCGTGCGAGCTCTTCATCACTGTGCGCTCGAGCCCGTTCGGCTTCTCGGTATCGGGCTTGAAACTCCCGAGTCAGGTTGCCCGAGGCCTCCAAGGCTTCTTGCAGAAGGGAAATGCGGCCCTCCCGTGCGTCCAGAAGGTCGTGAACGATGGAGGACAGGGCTGTTGGCAGCATGATCGGCCATGACAGGCAATACCTATGGTCTCCAGGAACTCACCATTTAACCACACTCTGGCCGTTTCACACCCACAAACATCCACATCGTAGTATGCTNGGAACTCACCATTTAACCACACTCTGGCCGTTTCACACCCACAAACATCCACATCGTAGTATGCCGTCGGTTGTGCCGCTGCTCCTGCATCCTCTGGGGTCCCCGCTCCGTTGCGGGCGAGTACCACTCGGTGAATGCTATACATTCACCAACCCGTAAGAGACAAAGTTGTAAACAAGTTGAGATAGACATACTGGCCGCACGGCAACAGAATATCTTGCGAGGCCATAGTCAGGGATCAACGTTATCGTGGAAGGACAGAATGCAGCGCGCCACGAAGAGCGCCACTCACGTGCGGTCTCGGGCGGAGGCCGTCGGTCACGGGCGTCTATTCGCAGATAGAGTGGACCGTGTTCGGCCAGCGCGGTGGACTCCCAGCTGTTGCCCGAGTCTCGCCCGCTGGTCCTCGCGCCGTTCACCTGTCCTTCGCCGTGAAAGGTCGGCAGGTTGTCCTGTGAGGCGTCGTATTATCGCTCACCGGGCTCAGTCACCTACGGCGTCGTCCTCCCCAGATTAGACCTGCCCACTGGAAGTACTCTCCACATCTGGTACGTCCCATAGGGCACTTGTACTGCGTCCCAATGCCGCTGAACTTGCGCTCATCTATCAGGCATTATTGGCAATTGCTCGACGGTTATCTTGGGCACTCCGTGTCAGTACTCTATCCGGTCAGCACGCCTCCCTCTCATCGTTGTCTAACCAATTCAGCTTGCTCCCTTCGACAGGTCGGTGGTACCGCTACTCCACCTCCGCCCCCAGCTTGCTCCCTTTGCTCAGCGGCATCACCTCACAAACATGCATCTGTTGCCTGAAGAGCCCAGGGCGTACCCGTGCTCATCGCCTCAGACTCAACAGAGTCAACACGGCAACTTCGTCACGCTTTGAAGGCATGTAGTCATGTTCGCATTCACGGCAAACCTTTCATGCTGACTTGGATGTCTCTTCGTCAGTCAGTGCCTGCCAACGCCACTGGACGCGATGTTCGTGAGGTCTCCTAGTCCATGTCTAGGATACAAGGTAAGGGTTCCGCTCGAGGCAAAGGTCTATAACTGCACTCACATGTACGTATGTCCATCCAGACCATGTCGTACGAGTACCTATCCGCCATGACATTACCGGATTGTATGCACGAGCTGCCATACTGCGGTACCGTTCGTCTTTAGCTTGGTCTTCGCACTTGAGAGGTCAGTCAATTCGATGTTTAATTGTCTCAAGGTTCATACTTTCGCTGTATGTAGCGACAGTCCACGTTCGCTGACAATCTGGCAGCAATCCTCCACCATTGGCCTTTCTTCCCAAGCCCAACCCTGCGCGAACACGCCCTGAACCGTGCCTGCCGGCTGCAAGAATTAGCCCTTGGAGCACCAATCTACGCACGCCTGAAAGGTCACGGGCGTCGTAAAATCGTCACGCGCAGGCCTGACGCTGGCAAAGTAGGTGATGCTCACTCGAGCTGCCGTCCAAATCCTCGCGGGCGTACGTGCGGCGTACGAGCTCCCAGCTCATATTTCCCGTAGTATGAAACGCGTCATTGGCGGCAATTTTTGCCCGATTGGCCCAGCTCACATGGACTCGCAGACACTACCCGTCTAGGGCACCAAGCAGCCAGTTTCAATCCTTTACACAGATCCGTCTGAGCTCGAAGTACGCATGATATCATTCATGATTCATCGTTGGTCATGATTACGCGCAAGTTCACAGTACTGACTGGGTATGTATGGTATTAGTAGTAGTAAGTAGATATCCGTGCTCCTCTCTCATCATCTGTAGCTCCACTATTCCCACCCCGGGTGCATACCTCCCGGAAATGATGTCCTTGAAATTGGGGAGAGTCGATTCCCGTGAAGTCGCCATGGTCATCGTCCGAGAGCGTAGTTTCCGTGGCAGCATCATCGTCGTCCATCTGTACATACGGCATCACCGCCCCCCTAGAAATGTCCTCAAGGCCTTGCAACTTTCGCGCTACGCTTTCGTTGTGAACATCGTGTGAGCTGCGGCCAAGTAGGAGTCGGTACCTCCTGCAAACTTACGTGATTGCTATAAGTTCGACTCTCGGAATGTCAACCACCCTTATATCCACGAGCCATCGTCCATCGTCGCTGCGACGTACGACGACGAACTCTGCGCAGATATCTGGGCCTCCTGCTCTGGCCATCGCCTGCATGCCTTGGTTCACAGATTGAGTCGCTCCTTCTGGGCCCAACTTGACGTATACGTCAAAGTGGCTGATCGACGTAATCTCACGACTTCTTCGTGTCTGTTGTACTGTGTGCGACAGCTTGCGTAACTCCCCGGTCAGAGTCCACTGCCCTGAAAGGGCGGGAATGTCTTGACCGCCAAAGCCAGTGTATCGACGCGCAGTGAGCACTGTAAAGCCCGGCATCTTCTTCAAGGGAAACCTGTATGCCTGGATTGTCTGCGTGGATGATAAGTAATCATTGAGCAAGCGTGTACCGCGTTCGATACTCACCCGGCCGCGTGCTGCATGACTTTCACCGCTAGTCGACATGACAACAAGAGCAGCAAACTGAATGGCCGGTGATCGATGCTCAACCGGATTAAGACAGCCAGGATCGCTCCTGAACACGCCCTCGTGACCGCGTCCCAACAAAAGGCGCATTACATAGGCCGCGCTCCGCTCGCATGGGCGTTCTCTGGCGTTCTTCATGCGTGCACACTCATGACAGCCCCCTTCAATAGTTTAAGCAAGGAGCGCACATGACACAGCACGAGGCTCGCTCCAGGGGCTCACATCTGCTCGCATGGGCAGCAACCTCGCTTATCGCGACATTGAGATCTAATAGTTGTCGGCGAACGCCTCAAAGTTTCATCCTCCTCCTCCTCCTCCTCCTCCTCCACCCCACATCAAGATCGTATCAGTACGAGGCCTACGCGTGCTTGGTCATATCACGGCGGCCTTCGCGCGCATGCCGAACCCGTCGACTGGGCAAGTCTATTACGCCATCAAGTACCCATTTGGACGCTGTTTATTCAACGTCAGTGAGCGTCGCCTCTCAGTGACAACTCTGAAGCCCTCGGAACGCTCTCATTCGACGGTGTCCGCGCGCACTGCGGGTGGCCATCGGAGCGTTCGTGGTTGACGGTCTCGCGCGAGCGACCTCGGACCCAGAAGTGTCTGAAGTACCAGGCATTGGCTTCGACGCCCTGGGTAAGTCAAATTGAGCAGCAGATTGCATCAGTACACGACCGGGCATGCCGCAATGTTGAACTCGCCGGTAACATCGTGCGTCATTACAGAGTCACGTCGCGGAAAAAGCGGGAACCCGAGGAGTGCCGCTGCGTTACAGACTTAGAGTCGTCCAGACGCGCACCGCACAGCCCGAGGTTGTGCGTGTTTCTGGGTGAGCGCATGTGGTCTTGCGTTGGCCATTGGTATGCGAGACTAATGTTTTCGCGGGCGTTGATATCAGGCGAGGAGGCAGCATGGCATTGGCCCAGAAAAGGCGATTAGAAGCTGCAACCCGCTGACGTAATTTACTGCACAGCTTCGTTGGTGAATCCGTTGGCAGTACTTATGTTTCGTCACTAGTCCCCAGGCAACAACGTAGGCTGCTGATAGTCATCTGTGTTGCTGCCAGTGCTAAGTAACTCCTTCCCGCACTTGCAGACTACTATGCTGGCGTGCGTGCCCATACAAACACTCGATCAGTCGCAAGATCGATTCGTGGCTACTCGATCGTGAGTGTGTCGATGTGCTCGGCCAGACATGCTCAAGAGCCGTGCAATCACACTGATACATGAGGCCAGCATGCGTAACCGACGGGCCTCAGGCTTGAATCTTTCAGCCGCACGCCTGCCCGGTTCGGGTGAGCTAGTCTATCTGCGCACACATCCATCGCGACCCCTCCACATCCCGTTCTGACTACGAATTCCAGGCTCCCGCAGACCCGAGTTGCCAGCAGCCCTCGTAGGCTCACAGTCACGACAGTTTTGAGTCTCGTCCTGAGTTGACACCCGCAAGGGACTCCAGGCTAGACGAACCCCTCGCTCATCCCGAAGTCGGGATGCTCAATGAATACCCCAGCTACCGACGTTGCTCATCAAGTCGGAGTTCGATACGCAAGCCACACCATGTGCAGCTGCCATGCGCAGGAGAGCCACCTCGATTATGCGGACTTCAAGGAGAACGTCAGCCGGCGCAAGCCAAAGTGCGCACGCCAGGAACAACGTCAGCCCGCACAAGCCCAAGCGCAACGAGCTCACGTCGTGGACGCCATATCCATAACTTGGGCATGATTATATTTGGGCGTAATTGATTGCACCTTGGTTGCACGAGGAGCCAGCGGCCGAGGCTTAACACTGGGGCCCGTATGCCGCATCGCGGCTGATCGCGCCTCGCGGGCATCTGCGACTACGCTAGGCACTGCGACGCTGATCTGCCCCAGAAACTTGTGGCATCATGGTATCTCCACACTGGATCCCGGCCCAGGAGCCTCATCGCGACGCCGTTCTCCTTCTCGTTCTCTACCTTGCCCTGCCCAGCAACGTTCTACCCTGTCGTCCCCCTCGCCTATCCACGGCCGCATTCAGACTGCCACCGTGCCCCGTCGAACGGACATGAAAGCTGCCCAGGCCATCAGTACGTCCACGCAGCTCCCGTCTCGTGGCACATCCGTCTCAGACTGTCTGCACCTACTCAGCTTCTGCCGGTTTGGCACTCAAACCGGTCACCGATGAACAGTCGGGCCGCGGGAATGCGTGTAAGCGGCTTTGTGCGTACCAAACACGCTGACCGTAACTC
Source organism: Sanghuangporus lonicericola (assembly GCA_016618145.1). Taxonomy (NCBI): domain Eukaryota; kingdom Fungi; phylum Basidiomycota; class Agaricomycetes; order Hymenochaetales; family Hymenochaetaceae; genus Sanghuangporus; species Sanghuangporus lonicericola. Next base: position 15,466 of record WJSG01025185.1, on the reverse strand, counting down.
CTGGTATATGCAGCACCGACCCGCCAACCAGAAATCAGACAAGCCCTAGCTGCGAGTGCGCCTGCCGGCCGCACATACGCGGACGTGCTCTCCGAACGTCTGCTGGCCCTCGGACCGCATCTTTCTCACGCAGGATGTCGTGGATTGCACAGGACCATGGTGGATGCATCTGGTTTGGGGGCAGCCCGGAAGAGGCGTGGCGACGACGAAGAACCGGGGCTCCCCAAGAGAGGTAAGTCCAGGTCGTTCCTTCTGGTCCCTATGCCCGTGCTCCCTATGCCCGTCTTTTCTCTCGCGTCGGCTTCCATGTCATCGTCCTTCATACTCCTCCTTCTCTCCCACCCTCACAACTGCACCCGGGAGTGACCTGAACACCCGTGCCCTATGCCCCACGATCTTGATCACCTCCTTACCTATGCATGCCAACGTAAACCCGACACATCCGTTATCCCCAGGTTGTGTCGCGCCTCCTCTGCTCCATCTCGTCTCCCGCGTCCTCTCCGTCGCACTGGGAGTGCCCCGAACACCCGTGCTTGCCCCTTCTTCTCTCGCGCACCGTGGATATTGCACTGGGAGTGACCCAAACACCCGTGCAGCCCCCGCTCCTCACGTTGTTACTCCGCGCTCTCTTCTAGTGCACCACGGCGTGTCACTCCCACGATCCCGCCTTCTCGCCCTTACACGCGTATGAGTCGCTCACGCAATGTCACCTTGCAGGACGACTTGATGCGACCCCGGTGAGCTCGGAACGGGAAGCAGCTCCCAGTCGCGCAACTCCCGCAGAAGGTATGCCGGCACGATACCATGTGCCAGACAATGGTGATGACCGTTTCATGCCCGCCGGGGTTTAGATCCAGAACCACGGGAATGTATGCTGCCGCCGCTGCAAATCAACACGGACCTACTCTCGCTCGCTCTGTCCGCCGCCAACGCAGCTCACAATAGCGCCGACGCTCCTCCCGACGATGACGTCGATAGTCCCATGCTCGCTCTCCATCACCACAAACCGCGGCCGTTTGTGTTGCTTCCTCCCCTTCCAGCGTTCTTCCGCAAGCTTCAATGTAATGCCACTACCACCGCCCTTCCACACCATGCCGCTGGACAGGTGCGTGTACGTCACTCCTGCGAGTCATCTGCTATTGAAGTTGATTGAAGTTGACATTATCCTCATAGTGTACATCACCACGGCCCAACCACGCCTTCATCCTCATCCCATCGCACCCCGCGCATACGTCTAGGGGTTTTCATGCGGCCTCCACTCGCCTGCCCGCGGAAGTTCAGTCACAGAGTCCCAAGCCTCTCGTCCGTAGCGTCCCCCGCTCAGGACAGGTCTATGTCCTCCTCGAGAGGAGACCCAGGCGGCGTAGTGACAAGGGCAAAGCGCGTGACAAGAGTCGCAGCGAGGCTAAGCGTGCTCGTGAGATGCATGCCCAGCTGCAGAGGGACATCGATGAGTATGGGACTCCTCGACGCCATCTTAAGAAAGCCGCGTTCAAGGTCCTAGGTACCGTGAAGACCCTGCACGTGCAGATCAACCTCGCTTTTGATATCAACGTGAAGTCCATGCGCACGTTGCCTGTGGCGAGCACCGGCTGGACAGGCACACGCATCAAGCATACGGATGAAGAACGTGAGCTGCACAACCTTGACTGGTTTGTTGCACGAGGTTTCGAGGTTCGCTGCCACGATGGCCGGTGAGTCCGTCCTGCGCTCTCTAATGCAGGATCCCGATGGGCTCACCACGCTCGAGGTGCAGGAATCCGTGGTGCATCCTGGATGCCGGGCGCCGCAACTTTGTGACATCGAGCGGTATGCCGGCAGATCAGGACGACTGGATGAAGACGATCGAAGTCGTCAACGACCTCCTCAGACGCATGCGTGAGACTGGACGGTTTCCTCTTCGCCCAGGCAACCGTCGCGGCGACGTCAATCCGAAGAATTTCGGGGTTTCCATGGGTGGTGGCCAGCCGGTACGTGTCTGGTTCATTCGCGACCGCTCCTCGTCACTATCTCACACACGGTTGTAGTGTCCTATGAACATTGCGCTCGGGTCCTTGGAGGACCTCATCAACGAGATGCGCGAGCACCACGCCGTCAAACGCCTCGCGGGGTACATGGACGGTGCGTCCACCGCCAGTGTCGATGCCTCTGTTGATCACTCATGAACCCCCTTCAGCATGTTTCAAGCTCTTCCAGCCGGACATGTACGACTTCTACGAAGTGTACATGGGAGTCATCCGGCGTGCTTGCCCACACCTCCGCTTCAACTTCGAGAAGAACGTTTTTGCGGCGGCTACGTTCAACCTCGGACCTGAGGCTGTCACCCGGATTCACGTCGACGACAAGAATCTTGCGACAGGCTGGTGCGCCATCATGGCACTCGGGAACTACGACTACAAGAAGGGCGGTCACATCGTGCTCTGGGACCTCAAGCTTGTGATTGAGTTTCCCCCGGGCACGGTAATCTTCATCCCTTCCGCGCTCCTCCGGCACTCCAACACCACGATAACTCCCGGCGAGGAGCGTATGTCGTTCACCCAGTTCACCCCTGGTGGATTGTTCAGGTGGGTTGACTGCGGGATGCAGACGCAGAAACAATTTTTCGCCCAGGGCGGCCAGCACACGAAGTCGGGCGCGGAGCGTTATTCCGAGGGTGTGGGGCGTTTCAGCATCTTCGACACGCTGTGCGTTGAGGAGGCGGATGCGTAGAAAGTCGGATGTGGTAGCAATGCATTTGATAGGCTTATGACGTCTAGTATCCGTTCACCGGCAACTCGAGCACTCCTGAAACGGCCTCGACCATCGCTTATCGATGAGACAAGGTGAGAGATATAGGTAACAGAGGCGGATGATACTACACTCACGAATGTCCCCATGTCCTCCCGTACAGTTCACATCATCGCGTACGTTGAGGTCAGTACGTACGGTGTCAAAGGCGATCTCCGACGTTGCTTTACCCCAGGCTATATGCAGGAAGGTTGTGCTCCTCAGGAATACGACGTCTTGCTTTCCCAAGGCACAGATGGCTCGCTCATATTCGATTCCGAACCTTTCGGAGTGGGCGATGAGCAAACAATCGCCTGGTTCATCTTCAAACCTATAGAAGCCGGAGATACGTTCATCTGGGTCAAGGACCGGCTTCAAGATCTGCCTGACACTGACGGGTATACTGGTGTGGTACCGTCATCTTGGTACACTGACATAGAACGTGTGTACTAACCTAGGCGACCGTCACTCATAGCCGGGGCTGGCAGACCCTTATGGACCCCGGAGGAAGAAGACGACGCTATTCGAGCTGCTCTCCAGCAGGCGTGGACAGCGGCGAGGGACACGCTCCTCAGCAGGGGACTGCCTGCCAGCCCAACGTCCATAGACTTGTATATGTTAGATGGGACACCCCATGTGTCAGACGACTCCGAATCCTGCGGAGGAAACAGCTCGGACTCGGACGACTCGCAGTCGGGCCACGGGCACTCGGACCATGTGTACTCGGGCGACGCGGACTCGGGCGACGCGGACTCGGGCGACGCGGACTCGGGCGACGCGGACTCGGGCGACGCGGACTCGGACGACACGGACTCGGACGAAGTCTGGAATGATTTGCGAGGCGAAGAGACAGACGAAATGGGATTGGGAGGCAGAGCGAGTAAGCTATGATATATTCCAGGGGGACCGGGAGCTCTTCAACGGCTACCAGACGAGGGCGCAAGCCACGAGTACGGAGGACCTGTCACGGTAGCTGATATAGATACTGAACATCTCATCGACAAAGAAGTCGTAGTAGTTTTCTGTCATCTCGTGGTGACGGCCGCACGTCTCTCAGCACGTCGCTCGCTCTCATGTTCCTCGTCATGCACTGGGTACCTTGCCATCCGCGGAGGTTGTTCAGCTCGGCACCCACATGTTTCAATGTCTTGAGGACATTGACTCTTGAGGAGCGAGCGTCAGCGTACCTGCCAACTTCAGCACAGCCTGCGCGCGTGGTCACGCGGGCGCATAGGCGCGTGGCTCACATCTCGAAGCCTCTCGAAGCCTGTTCGCCTGCGTGCGGATACGGAGTACAGTCATGCGAGGAGCCACCTTCAGCCCGGTACTCATTGTTGGTGCGTGCTCGCCTGCTCATGTCCCAGTCCGACCGCTAATGTAAACATTGGCTGGCCGCTGAGTGTCAAGGCTGAGGCTCAGTTAGCACGTCGCTGATAAATGACGCGGTTGCCGGTGCCTCTACATGAATCACCGCTTGATCGGGCGACGACTGTGATTGTCATCGGTACGTAGGGTTGACGGCTAGGGCGGGGCATCTTTGTGCCGGGGATGACATTGGTCCTGACGACACAAAGTGCAATGCCCGGGCATGGCCACACGGACACTCGACAAGGATAATTCCACGAAGCACCATAGCCCTCTCCGCATCCGCAGCGACTTGGCAGCTCAAGACAGCAGCCACTTCGACCTCGCTCCCCACTTAGAATGCACACTGAACATTCGTCCACACGACTTGACGCGGACTGGCTCAATGGGCTGAACACTTCCAGCTCAGTCGCACCGTTGAGTACGTCGTTATATCCGCGGCCGAGCATCTCCCGCCCCAGGCTCACATCCACATTCATAGCACAAGGGCCAGGTTTGGCACCCAGCGCGCCGTCACTCGATAGCCGCGGGCAAGCAGGCAAGTCATTCCCGGCATTTCTGTTCGCATTAGGACTCACTACGAGAACGCAGGTTGTGACTTCAAGGGCAGAGCGAACATGTTTGCGGCGGTGGCACCCCCCTCCCAACCACCGGCGTCCCTGCCACCCCTCCCGACCGCAGCTCATACGGTGTCAGCGCTAGGGCTGTCGCTCCATGTGCCGGGGGGCGGCCTCATGCTGTTTGTTACGCCGGCCTTCTCCAACCGTGGTGCATCCAGTGTGGGCGTCACTGTCGTACCTCCGACCTCGCTGGCGGACATGCATGTGGTAACCTGAATTTGTGCCCTACCCCCACGGCCCGATAGTGCCTGGGACGATCTGTGCGTGCAGTAGCGAAGTAATGCTCATGCCGTACGTTGCGTATGCGCGCTGATCGTACTCCTGAACCTGGTGCCAGCGACGGTGTGAGGATTTACGTGATTTCGGGGACCCACATCACGTAAGATATCTTGAAACGTCCAATCTCTACACTTCCTGACACGCATCACTGTAGGTATGTCTGCAGATTGTCACAAGACTGATTACAAGACGCTGATCGAGTGACAGATGCATGCTACGGATCTACTTGACAAGCACGGCTGTTGGATCACGCACTGTTTGCGCAAGCGACATATATGATATTGCTGCCGCCGTGGACACCCGTTCGCCCCACATTCGCCAAGAGTGTTCCTTACTGCCTGTTCCAACCACTTCTCCCGAGCTCGCCACGCGCTTGCGAGACTCGCGGCTGGCCGCACGTCCCGAACGCGCCGCATTGCTCATGACTGACGGCCCCTACACGCCGCCATGATCCCGCTTCACAATCAATGCCTTCAGGGCGAGCATGGCTCGCACCCAGGCCAGACCATTGAGGGGGCGAAGGCCGAGCGCAAAGCATCGTCCCTTGGTCCTTGCAAGTGGCAGTGCGCGGTACGAGTGCGCCGTAGTGATGTGTGATAGCCTGGTGGCACATCATACCTGAGGACGACTCACACCGCGCATTGGTGTGGCCCTCAGGACAGCAGACACGGTCGGTGAGAGGTCGTCCGCTGACTTTGGGTCAAAAGAGCACATCGGAGCCCAGCGATACTTGACCGCCGACAGCGATGTTGTACCCGGAGGTCACTAAGAGCGTTATCATGACTGAGGCTCGCACGGCCAGTCCCGATTTTCAGGCGCCGTGTCTTTGTGCGTTGTACTTCAATCCTCGCCCTCGCTGCCCGGTCGCTGTCTCCCCCCTCCACCGTCATTCATAATGTATCGTCCCACCTACGCCGAAGTGCCACACGATTCGGATTTCCTTTGGGGCCGCCGCCGCGCGGTCACGACCTCCGTGCCCGCTGAGCCGGACCCCGACCCCGAAACACTCAACGAGGTCCTCAATCAAATGAGCATCGACGAACCGCTCAGCTCCCTGGCACGGGAGCAGCTGGGCTTACGGCCCTTGACTCCCGGTGTTGAGCAATGGCGTCCGGGCAGCACTGCATGGGGGATGGACGGTCCTACCGAGCAGGAACTAGAGAACGGCGCCAGGTGGGACGAGGAGCCGGATGTATGGGGTGCTCCTGTGGGAGGGGATTGGGGCGTAGTTGAGGAGTGGGAGCTGGGGGTGCTAAGCTTGGTTCGGGCGCAATCAGATGGGCAGGCCGACGGTGTCCAGGTTGCAGTCCGCCTTGCAGGGCACTCAGTGGCGCGCATCGGGTGGGACTACATGAACGAAGTGCTGGTGAGTATCCCGATACCAACTGAGCTATTACGCAAACAATGTGAGGTACTGATATATCATCAGCTGCCATTCCCGAGTAACTTCGGCGACGCCGAAGGGTGGCCGGCTATGCCAGGAGAACTGGAACTCACCAATTGGGCTCTGAGCGACGATGCAGAGCGAATGTTCCACCAATTCGGGCAGATCTGCACCTGGTTCACGCAAGCTCACCCCGAGGATCACGCGCAGCCCATGAGCGAGCTCTGGTCATCGCTGTGGGAGGTCATCGTCGCGCAGACCGACCCCGGCAACCGACCTGGGGACGAGGCGGCCTGCCGGGTCTTGGAGCATGCACGAGCAATCTTACCGGTGAGCACACAAGACATTGAAGACTATTTCCGTCGCACTGAGCCTATGTACGTTCACCACAGTCGGAGGTTTGGGAATGCCAGCTTCGTGAGGACCCTTATGCATGGGGCCGACTTAATCGCCGTTAGCTATGGCGTGCCCATAAAGCGTTTCCCTCGCGATCGCACACATCATATCCAGCACTGCGGGGGCAAAATATCTGTAAGATGTAATGATTCTGAATAGCACCTGCACTGGAGACTGCACCCGACCGGGGGACGATAATCGTCGTCACGATGCTGATTGATCAGAGGGAGACGACGGTCTTATATTGATAAGGGCGATTCAAGCCGCACAGCACATGTGACATGTTCAAGCACGCTGGGGTAGCCGGATACTCACCGACCGGAAGTGCGTGTACACAACCACCACAGATGGGCTTGGATGACGGGGCGTGGGGCATGCAGATGTAGTCGTCATTTCAACCAGCAAAGCTACGATTCTATGGGTATTGCAGCTCGTGCTCGGCCGGCAGCGGGCACGGATAACGAGCTAGAACATCGAGACGTTCAATCTGAAACCAGATGGAACTCTCTCGGAGCCCGCGCACTGTACATTCAACCCGAATGAAGTCCCACGTACGAACATCCTCGAAACTGATCGGCTCAGAGAGCCGACCTATGCGCTTCAACGACAGAAAAATATCTCCCTTCAGTGTCTAGGTTGTTCGCGCATGAGCGGCCCGCGCTGGCAAAAATGTAGAAGCACATACCGTAGGTGTATTCGCCTCAGGTCGACTGCAAGCCTTGAAGTACAACGGCAATGGAGCTGCATGGTGGGCTAACGTGAGCGGGTGCGAAAGAAGCAGCTGCGCGACGTGCTCACCTGCATGACCCCAGTACTGCATAATCGTCTGCACTGTCTTGTTCTCCGCATGTCTCGTTAGAAGCACTTCGAGGCTGAAGAACATAGGTTCATCGTCAATCTCCAGGTTGTATTCTGTTCTGACGACCTGGCCGACGGCAACAATGCGGACATCTCGACTCCCAAACTGCAATGCGTGCCCGGAGCTCGGCCACGAACATGTTGCCAGGGGTAAATAGCTGATAGAGAAGATCCCGTCCTCCACGCACGCAACTTCCACATAACGCACTGCGCGTCTACGTGCCATGCGTCTCAGAGTTAGATCGGTGCGGGACGGCCCCAGGAAGGACGATCACGTACTTGACGGTTCTTGGCGAGAGCCAACGAGGATAGCGAATAATTGTCGACGGTGGCGGGTGAGGGTCGGGGAGCAATGGAACGAGGGATGAGCTCCTCGTTGCAGTACTTGCGACGACTGTCGGAAAGAGTCGTGGAGGTTCGGACTGTGAGCGGTTCGAGGTCAGCATGGCACCGTGCCGTCCGACCTGCAGGGTTCAAATGGCGGCACGCTCGCCCATTAGGACTGAACACCCCGGGTAATCACATAGTGCTGCCGATGCTGAGCGAACTGACCACTTGGGCGACTGGTCACGGCCATGGTAACGAGGCCCGGATGCCTGATGGATTTGCTATGTCATCGTATGCTTGGGTTAAGATGACCAGATCAAGCCAATCCTATGCGAGAGGCTGCATGATCTTCACCGCAACCGAGGGCGTGCATGATCTTCACCGCAGCCGAGGGCGTGTATGATGTTCACCGCAACCGAAAGCCTGCACAATGTTTGTACCGAGGAAGTCTCCGCCCCATCCGCCAACGATAGCTGTACGCAGCTGGTATTTGTAAACTGGCATTGAAGAATTCAGAGAGAAGACACCGGGTGTCCGAAGGAGACACCATCGGCGCGCCAGGGATGCGTGGGTCCGGGCATGCAGTACAGGATAAGGTACTTCTCGTCGCGACCCGAAGGTGAACATCATGGAAGTCGCCATCAGATCGTCGAACTAACCTGGATGAATCACTCTCCGGCGCGTCTGTAGGCCATAGATCGAGGTCGCTGCGTGATGACAACTCCGTCGAAAATCCATTTCCCTGAGACGGATCTGTCAGCCTGGGAACCTAACCGACCAATAAGTAACGCGCATGAGAGACTCACCGCGACGGGAGCCCGATTTACGCCCGGGCCGGGAACGTATGCTGACCTGAGAGCCGGCCGATGGGCTCCCACCGGCCTCTGCAACTTGATCGAGAGATCCTGTCACCGATACCGGAATGATCAGGGAAGTTGCTTGCGAATACTGAATCCTGCATGGACGCACCTGTGCGCTTTCGTTTGCCACGCCGCATGGCTGTAGATACTGGGGGCGAGTTTGACGTAGTCACGAGGGCCGCATTCAAGGCGGTCTCCATGATGCCCGAGGCGCCTGCAGGGGGATTGTCCAGTGGACTGTGTAAGTCACTAATCACGGGGCCCTCCGGCTCAGACCCCGCGCAGCCGTGACCGTGCGACAGTCGTCCAGTGGTTGCGGATGCGATGGATTCACCGCTCGAGTCTGGTCAGTAGTGGTCGCGCAAGCCCATGTTTCTCAGGAGCCGTTTCTCAACGTCGGACAGCAAGGCGCACTCACCGAGGGGAGCGCTGTGCAAGTATAAGGGGAGGGTCTGTCGTGCGAGAATGTCCACCCGTTCAAACTGAAACCAAATTCGATCATCCTCCCCCTGGCGGACGGTGCATTCGACGCGCACAACGTCCTCTTTGTGAAGCGCTGCAAACTCGATAGGGGTCGAGTTCCGCCCTATGCGGTGGAGCGACGTGTACAGACGTCGTGAAACGCTCTGGATAAGGAGGGTGTGTTAGTAGGAGCAAGCCGAGCGCAAGGGCACGCACGAGTGACGGATATCTCTCAGGCATGAGCCACGCTTTGAGGAAGAGGGGGCGTTTGGCTGGCAGACAGGTCAGCGATGCTAAGCCTATATATTGAAAATCCGTCTCACCTCCGGGATCCAACCGCTGGAATATACTGTCAAGAGCCCGCTGGTCGGCTGCACTGGCCAGTTCGACTTCAATGTTGTAGTACAGCGCCTGATTCCCCTCGGTGTTTGAGTCCGTGCCTACGATGGTACCCAAGGCGACGACGTGTACGTCTTGCGCCGCAAATTGCAGGGCATCCGTGGAAGGTATCCACTTGCACAGGGATAGAGGCAGGTTATTTAGCGCAAAGGCTGCATCCTGCACCGAGTTAAGCTTGAGCAGCCGCTCGATGCGCCTGTAATACAGGTTACAACTGCCCCGAGCAATGCGTAGACATCACCGCACCTACGGACCCTGGCACAGAGCCAGTGCGGGAGTAACAGCAGCTGTGCCGGTCGGGGGCGTGCGATCGACCCGGCGGGACGCATGGTAGTGCAGAGCAAGGGTGGCTCCGTGGCTTTCTTGGTGAGTGGGTAGCCGATCCAGAGTCGCGTAGAACCGTCTTGCCAGTGTGGCTGATTTGTGAGGTCATGATGACTTGCTGTACTCACGAGCTCGTCGCGGCTGTATGTGGGGTGTGCCTTCGGCGATGCCCGGATAGTGGGGCACAGCCTGGTTCATTTAGCACTGCCACCACATCGCAGGTTGAACGTTGAACCCTCTGCCACCCGCACGGACCCATGAGAAGAGATCAGAGAACCCAAGCTGCCGCCGCCGCACTGCGAGACCAGAAACCCACGATAAGGATTCCGACGGAACAGTGAAGATCCGACACCAGCCCGACACCTCCCTGCCGCCGCGACCCTCGTCCGCCTCGCTCGGAGGCGACTGCGCCACCGGTGAGCTCAAGACACGGAGGTTGTCTCGCGCGACACGTCCGCGCTGTCGCTGCTCTTGCGCGAAATCCTGGTGGTCGTAGGGCAGTCGGTGAGACTTCGGTGAGCTGCTGTTTCGTTGAACAACGAGTACATCGCGCTCGCACTCAGGTTTCACAAGGTTTTATAGGTGGCCATACGCCGCAATATATTTACATCGGCGAACAGGAGGGAGTGGTTCCCCGGCCAACTACACGACCAACAAACACGACATGCGTGCTTTCCTACCCAGAGGGAGAGACCGCCGAGGACCGAGCAGCTGCAGACCGTACCGCGCGATTGTTAGGAGGGCGGGCGGCGGGGGATACTTGCGGAATTGTGCGAAGTGAGTACATACCAGTCATTCCCGGATGGTGGCGTGCAGCTGTGTCGGTGTGCTCTGGCACCGCCACCATGCTGGTGCGATGCGGCAGATTGTTTGGCTAGCGATCGCGTACTACTTTCACCCGACATGCGTAAACATTGCGACATGTGTTTGACCAGTGTGCTGGCTCCAACAAACCTAATTCAACCAAGCTGATCAGATTGTGTTCAGCCCGGCTGATCCTACGGGCGGGACGTATCAGCTGGGATACGGGGTTATCAGAACAGTCCTTAGGCCTGCATGATGTTTGAATTACGGATGGACTGCGCACCGAGCGTAGTAGCCTTGACATAGGCGCGTACAGTGTCACGACGCCGCACACGTCCCCCGACAACGAGCCCACGTCTGAAGCTTGCTGCGACCTCCGCCTCCTTCTGGTCACCCTACGGTCGCGCAGTCCCACAGAAACCATCCCACTGCCCGCATCCATGTGGCCCGCGTCGTTTCCCCTGGCCCGTGTATTCCCCGGTCTGTCTAACGACGTCGCCATTGCCCTCGCCGCCTACCTGGACATCAACACGCTCATGGACGTCCGAGGGACCTCGCGCGCAGGCGACCAATTGCTCGCAGCAGAGATAACACGCCGCTCGCGTCGCTACCTCCACCCATTTGTGAACGACTACGAGGGGTTCGTGAAGGAGCTGCACATCACCGGCTCGATACTCTCAGGTCAGAGCGTCCTGCACATCCTGTACCCCTCTCACCCTGCCCCTGCAATCGTCGTGGTCTGCGCCCCCAAGCAGACATTTTTCCACATCGTTGCCTATCTCGTTCATTGCGAGGGATACACCTCCTCGTGCTCCCCCCCGCGCCCGGAGATCGCTGGTACTTGGGTCGATCTCACTCGCCCGGGCGGTCAATTTCGCATCGTGCGTTCACCATCCCCCACCCCCCTCGAGCCGCTCATGTGTCACTGGCACACGGGCCTCTTCGCCTACCTACGCCCCGGAGACTTCTGTGTCCCCTACGCCTCTCTCACGACTCACCAGCGCGCTTTGGTGAATGCGCGCAGACTCGGTGACGAAGGGCAGGTGCCGGACACCATCCGGTTCCTGAGACACGCCTGGCTCGTTAAGGGGTGGCGAATCCGGGTGTTCCCACCGAGCACCTCGCGGGCACGGTGCTGCGGTGTGACATCCCCTCACTGCGCGGCGGCACGTCGGCACTTCGGGGACGAACATTGCCTGTCGGGTCCGACACAATCCCTCAGCCGTCGGGACGCCCCCGTTTTAGCTTACGACGTATTTGCCGAGTGGACAGTGATGTGGTGGAGGGGTGGGCAGGTCTGCAAGGAGAAGTGCAACGGAGGTGCCGATCGAGTAGAACCTGCTCATAGGGCTGTTCTCCGTGTGGTTTTGCGTAAATAGGTGCCTGTGTGTTAGTAGTCTGCGCGCCCGCTTGGATACAGTTTGAAGATCTCACTCTTACTGTCGGCGACTGCTATGCACACCGAGCTTGATACCCGTGTCCCATTCATGGGCAAGCAACAAATTCCGTGAGTTGTAAATGCAGCGCTTGAGATGATGTTGAACCCGTCGGAGCTAGTCATCCACGTGAGAGCACCCTCCTCAATAGTGATTTGTGGGCGGACACTAAGCTCAAACTCCGTCGTCGACCGCAGCTCTCAATTCGCGTACCATCATGCCTGCCTTCCACGTCCTCTGTGCTGAAGCGAACCAGCGCATCATTCACTATTGCGACATGCCCACGCTGCTCAAAATCAGGGCGACGTGCCATTTCAACTACACTGTCGTCCGTCAAGAGCTGGACAGATCACTGCGGCAAGCATTGAAGTCGTTCGTTCCCGATGTCGACGGATTCATCAACGCGCTGCATACGAATCAAAGCTTTGTCGGAGGATCCGTGGCCATCTCCTTCCTCGCACGCGACGTCGCGATGGCCCCAGCCAACCTGGACGTGTTCGTACCTCGCGATCGCGGTTTCCCATTCCTATTCTATCTCCTCGACTACCAGCGTGGCGTCGACCTGACCGTGTACCCCAAGACCGAGGAGGAGGAGGAGGTGCAGCGGAAGGGTTGGGTGCGCAAGGGCGTGTGGCAGATCTACCACGTCTCCACGCCCAACGGCGTCGTGAACGTCTACGTCAGCGTGGACACCGAGGCTCTCGTTCCGATAGCCTGCTCGTGGGCTACTCACCTCACCACGTACGTCGGTCCACACCATTTTGGCACCTCCTGCCCCCAACTATTCTTCGCGCGACGTGGAATTCTCGGGGGCCCCTTGGACGCCGACCACCCCGAGAAGGAGATCGCGAAGTACATGCGCCGGGGGTTCGATTTCAGGATGTATCCGACCCAGTGGCAGGACCTGCATCTGTTGGATTGTGGCGCATCACAGGGTCTGTGCCCGACGCAGGCCCGCCACTTCGACGATGAGGCTGCCCTGTGTGCCCGCTTCCAGCCTCTCCAGGCCGTCCATCTTGATCCGACGGTGGTATGGCGTATGGATGGTCGGCCGTGTGGTGGAGACTGTCACCGTGACTGGCGTGTCCAGCTGGCAGGACGCTGCAAGTGGTACGTCTCCCGGGTGACGCGGCGCGCTTGGACGGCGGGGGTGCACACCGCCTAGCAGGGCGATGGGAGAGGACACCAGGGACTCTGGTCGGTGGGGTGCGAAGGCCATGCGTGTGGCGCAAAGCGTATTCGGGGGCTCAGGGCAGCGGCCCATGGAAACTGTACTCATATCATCGATCGTGGTATGTCCTGCTTCTCAATGTACCAAACGCACGAGGATCTACAATTATTGCGCGTGACTAGCGGGGAACCTCGTAAGTAAACCCGCGGTAATGCTTACGGACCCATCGCGTCGGCTTTGGCTCCGACGCCGCTGGCGGTGCTTGGACAACCGTCGTACTCTGCCTCAGCGCGTCAGCTCGACTGGTGGTCGGAGCAGGCTGCTCAGTGTCTGCATCATAGGCAATACTCCCATCCCTTCCACCGGCGGACTTGCGTCTAACTGCATTCCGAGTGGTCTGAGGGCGACGGTGAACTGCCCGCGGGCGACGCTTGGAGGGGCCCTCGGAATGAGACATGGAACTTCTCAAAGTGTCAACCCAGTGAATACATTAGACAGCTTCTGCAACGCACCTGGGAACATGTGGCTGCGAGCCAGGCTTCCGGTCGGACTTCAGACCTCGACATATCGGCACGATCGTGGGCGGCGAACTGGGGAAATTTGTCACAAGGGATAACGTGCTTCGCTGGATCACATACCTGTCCATATCGGAGTCATAGCTCGGAGGCAGGCGCACCGGTCGCTCTCGAGGCTTGGGCATGGAGGGGCCAGGACTATCGGATTCACTGGAGAGGGCAAAACGTCAGCACCGCGCAGCGAAAGTACAACACACAGCTCCGAGTGGCCGACCTATGAGACCCCGCGTTCTTCGGCAGAGTGTTGGGAGCTTGCCCTCTACTGGCTGCTGCTGCACCGGTCCGCTCCTCGTCATCAACCGTATCGGCATGTTCGTCGCGCTGCTGCGCGCACTGCTCATTCGAGGAAGACGACGACGACGATGAAGAAGATAAGGATCGCTCGTCATGAGCCGTCCCGGGCTGCTGTTGTCCCTCCTTTGCGGCCTGCTCAGAGGAAGACGACGAAGAGCCGGAAGTTGAGGATTGCTTATTGTTCTCTGGCCCGGACTGCTCGTCACCCTCCTCCTCGGATTGCCCGTCGTCATGTGTCGCGGGCTGGTTGTGTTCCTCTGGCCCGGACTGCTCAGTGGAAGAAGACGATGATGGAGTTGTGGATGGCTCGTTGTCCTGCGAACCGGATTGCTCAGACGACGAGGACGACGAGGAAGTGGGGGACAGCTCCTGTGGCCGGGTCAGCTGGTCCTGTTCGTCTGAGGATCGCTGGTCGATCTCCTGCGCACAGGCTGGCTTCTCTTCCAGCCCGGATTGTTCTTCCGCCTCTGCCTCCGGCGACACGGCAGCTCTCCGTTTGAGCCGACGAAGAAGTACTTCAGACAGTGCCTTGCCATTGGCAACGTCAGTGAGTAGGCCCGCAAGAGAACTAGCTCCGATCCTGTCTCCATGGGCGCGCAAATCCGCTATAGCTCCAGTGACCGCAGGTATGGGGCCGCCACCTGATTGCGGGCCGTCGATGAGCTCCTGAACAGTGCAGACGTGCTTCACCCAGTCATGTCCTCGGGCGAGAAAAATGCCGAGGACCGTGCGATTCACCTGATGACCCCGGGCCGCGAGAGGAGCGCGATAGTCGTCTTGGGCAGGACCTTTGCCTAGCAATGAGGTGGCGGTTTTGATCCACCGTAGCTGTCGGTCGATTGGCTGTGATGCGCGTGGTCGCGCTTTCCATATCGCGTTCACATCGGGCAGCTGGGCATAGTACCCGCCGTCAGTAGTCTGCAGCCACTCCACCAGAGCTGCCGTACGCTTGTCTGATGTGAATTTGACCTTGGGTGGGGCGTCACGCAGGGACTTCACGCGATCGCGTTCGACGTGCGGATGGAGACCGCCCCCACGCTCAGGCTGGGGCTGACCCGGAGCAGATTGGGGCTGAGGCTGGGGCCTGCGCGATAGCGAGGTTTGACGTTCGGTTGGTTGACGGGCCTGCAGTGGGGGGTGGGCTGG
>WJSG01025170.1:0-15067 GCA_016618145.1 Sanghuangporus lonicericola | reverse complement strand
TCCTGGTATGGACTGGCAATACTGGAGCGTCGCTCCTGACGTCGAGTGTCTCTTCCGCCCCATGGGAGACGAGACGTTCGAAGTGGTCGTACTTGTGCGTATTGCCTTGTGCCCTTACTAACGCGCTATTCACTGACGGGTCGGCTCCGCCTCCAGTCTCCTCCAGACCGCCCGTTGCCAAAGACCAACACCAAGATCGGCGACAGGGACGCATATGCTACGAGCGATCTCGTTATTCGCCATCCTACGAAGCCCGACTTGTGGAAGATCATTGGACGCATAGACGAGCAGATCGTGCTGTCGAATGGAGAGAAGGTCGGTCCTTCGCTCCGTACGTGCTTATGGGCTCACACTAACATTAGTATCAGACGAACCCCATCCCGCTAGGTTCGTGCGAGGACTGAAGTTTGCTCGAGGGCGACACTCATGAGCTTGTCGACGTCACAGAGAGGATGATCAACGAGGACCCCCATGTCAAGTCTTCCCTAATGTTCGGACGGGGGAAGTTCCAGAACGGAGTCCTCATTCAGCCAGCTGAAGATTTCGCCTTCGACCCGAGCGACCTCAAGAAGCTGGAGGAATTTAGGAACCTCATCTGGTCAGCCTCTCTTCAACATGGAGCGAAACAGCCTCACTTCAACTTCCATTCCGCAGGCCCACTATCGAACGCGTCAACGCATACGCACCTCAGCACTCCCGAATTTTCAAGGAGGTCAGCGTTGCCAGCTCCGTCCACTAGGCGTGATGTGCTGACATGTTCTTCTAGATGATCTTGGTCACTTCCCCATCCAAGCCATTCGAGTTCACCGTCAAGGCCCAGCCTCGCCGGCATGTGATCCTGAGGGCGTACAACGACGAGATAGAGGCCCTGTACAAGGAGGTCGAGAACAGCGCACAAAGCGAGTTCGCTCCTCCCGCCGTATGGGATGAGGCCAGCACCACCTCCTTCATCCGTTCCGTGGTGAAGAAGACCCTCCGCCGCGACATTGGTGACGGCGACGATATCTTCCGCAATGGAGGCGACAGGTGAGCTTCACACAACATAGTTCGAGCTTCTGCTTGACCTCGATGTGCTCTAGTCTTCAAGCTACGTACATCCGGAACACCATCTTGCGTGCTCTGCGCGAGACGCACAAGGATGCTCCCAAGCGACTCCCGGCCAATTTGGTCTTTGCTGCCCCCACCATCTCATCCCTTGCTCGTGCCGTCTACGGAGCGGTCAGCACCGACGGACCCAGCACATCACACACCCCGGCTGACCTGTGGAAGTACGTCGAGAAGTACTCCGCGGACCTCCCGGCCCGGCCCACGAATCTCGTACCGCGTCCTACTGGCAAGGAGGTCGTCGTTATCACTGGGACGACTGGTGGCTTCGGTTGCGACACCCTCGAGCACCTGCTCCGTGACGAGACCGTAGAAAGGGTATATGCCTTCAACCGCAAGGGCACTCAAGCGCTGGAGCGTCAACATGCACAGTTCAAGGCGCGTGGCTTGGACGAGTCGTTGCTGGACTCGCCTAAGTTCGTCATGGTCGAGGCAGTGCTGCACGAGCACGACTTCGGGCTCGAGCCAGCGGTCCTCGAGGAGATCCGGACGTCCGTCACACACATCATGCTGAATGGTGAGGCAGCTCCTGCTGTGGTCAGTACCTTGACTCACGGACACACGCACGCACAGCTTGGAAAGTCAACTTCAACATGTCCATCGCGTCTTTCGAGGTCGACATCCAGGGCGCGCGGAATTTTGTCGACCTGGCATTGAGCTCTCCGTACACGCAGGCTCCTTCCATCATCTTCGTCAGCTCCATCGGCGTTTTCGCAAGTGCGTACCCTTACAGCCAGCCCAATCGTTGCGTTTCTGACGACTCATAGATTACGACGGTCCTTGCCCTGCACCCGAGGCGCCATTGGATGACCCGAAAGTGCCCTTCGGAGCCGGATACGGCGAGTCCAAGTGGGTTACGGAGCACGTCCTGCAGAACGTCGCCGCACAGACGGACGTGCATACCATCGTGATGCGGCTCGGACAGGTCGCGGGTGACAAGCTTGGGTACTGGAACGAGTCGGAGTGGTTCCCTGCACTGGTGAAGTCTGCACTCTTCCAGCGCTGTCTTCCTGATATCGAAGGGGTGCGTGGTTCTCTATACAGCTTATACACAGCTCGGTTCACTGACTGTGAATGCGCAGGACATCTCCTGGTTCCCAGCATACGAAGCGGCGAAGGCCTTTGCCGAGATGAGGCACTCTCCGGAGCCATTCCTGCATCTCATCCACCCCCGGCCTGTACGCTGGCACACCGTCATTGCGCCCATCGCTGAACTTTTCAACGTCCCCCTCGTGCCGCATGAGCAATGGGTTTCTGCGCTCGAGAAGAGTGTCGAGGCCGGCTCGGCGGCAGAGGTCGAGGCTATGCGACAGAACCCCGCACTGCGCCTCCTACCCTTCTTCAAAGCGGTGAAGCCAGCTGTGGACGGTAGAGAAGCTCTTGGGTTAGTCTCTCTGTCGACGGAGAAGGCCACCCGTGTATCGCCGTCGCTCGCTCAGATGCCGATGCTTGATGCAGAGCGTGCCAGGGCGTGGGTGGCAGCGTGGAAGAGGTCCGGCTTCTTGTAGGTTATATGATCTTTCGTGTACGTACTTACATTTGGGATGCGCAATCATCCAGTAAAGACACGCGCAGTGCAGAAGGCGGGGTTGCCGTCGGTCGTATCTGACTCAAACCACCATGTTCGCTCGCCGCCGTGCCTCGCAGAAGAGGCCCTCTCAAGTGGTAGCCTGTATGAAGTGTGAGTTACTCCCCAACAAATGTCGTAACCGAGTTCTGATTGTATCTTTGCAGAAGAGAGTTCCCGAGCCTGCGACAACCTGCAGTGGTCGAACATGCAGTGCGACATGCGACAAGCGCAAATCAAGCTCGAGTTAGGTGAAGGTACGCTTAAGTAGTACTTGGCACCGAAGAGGTCTATTTCCTCTTACCGTTTCAGGTTCTCTACCAGACATTCGAGGAGCTCCGCATACGTAGCGGGAGGCATTCTGCGCGCAGCTCCCAAGATCGAATTGTCGATTAGTCTTCGCAGGCTCGGTAATACGAGGGATACTTCTGTGTCACTTTGGCAGTGCTGAGCGTGCGTAGAGCACCTCGTGAGCATCACATTCGGCCCCTACTGAGCTGAACTGGACAGAGTCACCGGCGAGTCTTGCGCGGGCGGATGTGCGCTTGCGCTCAGCGCTCTGAGCCTCTGATTGTCTACCCTAGGCTAAGGCAGCCCACGATCGTATGTGGCGCTCGGAGTCGTTGAGTCCAATACGTGTACGTCCACAGCTTCCATGCATGCCTCCTGTCATCGTGGTGTATTGCCGCTAATTGATATCGAGTCGCCGAATCCCCAGCATCTTGCGTTCTAAGACAGGCTAATATCTGTACAAATCGGCCGAAAGTCGTTCTTTTAACGAACGTTGCCCAGCGGCGGGCCACCGGCATGGGACGCACGGGTTTCAAGCGAATTCTTGTGCCTTGGCACCTCTGGGCCTGAAGGTCAGAAGACATGGCCGGGACTGGAGTGAGTGTTCCCTCCCCTCTCGTGCAACGTTCCCTCAGTTCATCGGTGCTGGGACAAGCCTAGGGACCACAAGACCACTGAATTACGTGTCTAGACTCGCAGGGAGGTATATCGTTGCACGATTTCCTACTACGATCCTTCAGTTTGGCACCCTCTTTCGATGCAGCATCGATGATACACCCGGAAGGAGATGCATCGCCAGTATACGTACTCATGGACGACCTGTGACTCACTCTAGATTCTTCATTCTCCGGCAGAGGGCAGAAGGAAGTAGGCGTCTTCTTGCGCCAGGGACGTTGCGTATAATAGGTGCGGCTGCAACAACGAATCCTTCAGACTCCTCCCTACCTGCATCCCCACTGTTTTCTTGCACACTTCACGATGCAGAGCTTTGACACCACTTCGGCTGTTGGTGGCCGCGCCGGCACCCTCTTCCAAGATATATACGCCTGCGGCGCAGACGGTGAGCTTCCCTTCGTACTACAGTAGTCGCCGCACAGTACGCTAAGGGACTGACCTCCTGTGCCGCTAAGGAAACATGATCATAAACGATTCCAGTGCGTACCGAGCGCCGGCTCTAACTGCGTAGTGCCAACAGCATACGTCATCTCAGAGAAGAGCCTCCATCTCAACCTGGCACGTCCTATCAAGTGTATCACTGTCTCCAGCGGATGGATCGTATGCATCTTCGCTTCCTTGCCTCGTCATTCTCGCCATGTTGACTTGCACGTTCTGTACTCNTCTCGCCATGTTGACTTGCACGTTCTGTACTCCCCGCCAGCTCGACGGTTTTGCGGTGACGTACAACACCACCGACGGCCAGACGACTACCGTCGAGCACGGCAGTCAGTTCAGTTCCCCTGCTGTCATCGACTTGAATCGTGAGTTCTTTCCCGCTACGTGGATGTGGCATTCGCTTTAATCCCTCTCTTGACCTGTAGCCAACGAGATCCTCGTCTCTGTCTTTGGCCGCGCTGGCTACCAAAGCTACTACAAGCGTGAGTTGATCGGTAACATCAGCTTCGGGTTCTTCGACACCGTCAAGGGGACCGCGCGCATCGTCGGGGTACGTCGGTCCATCATGCGAGCTCGCGATCTGTGCTCACGCGGGAGCTGGAAATCTCACCAGCCGTTCGGCAACAGCAACGGGGCGAACGAGGGCAAGCCGTTCCTGTGCTCGGAAGTGGTCGCGTTTGGCGGGTTCGCTGAGAGCAAAGCCACAGGTCTGTGTCTCCCGAATGCTCGCAGCCGGGACACGGCGCTGACGTCCTGCCACCACAGAGGGCCTCTCGGGCCTGTTCTTCCATAAGGGCGTCGGGAAGCGCTACGAGTGAGCGGGCTACCAGCAGAAACGCCCTGAGGAGCGGGCACCGTTCCATGCCGGCATTTGAGTCATCCATATGCCGTCACGAGAGCAGAAAGTTGCTATATCTTGATACCACCATGAGTAGGAGTCGTGCGCGTGTGTAGATAAATATGTGATTGCGAGAAAATACGTGCTTGGAACACAGAAACAGTGGGGTTTGCTCTGCATCAAACCCCGGGATCGACCATGAAGAAGCAAAGCGGGCCTCGAATGAACTTACGCGGAAGGTGATAACGCATATGACTCAGTTACCAGTAGCCAAGTTCATGTACACGAATTCGAAGGCAGAACGTTCAGACGTGAGGAGAAGTCACTCCGCTAGCCGGTACCTAGCGATCGAGCTACAAGCAGCCTGCATACTATGCCGACCATCCCCGCAAATGGTCACCGCGAATGGATACTCCGTCATCCCAGCCTCCTGAGACTCTGCCCCCCGTCTGCACAGGGCCCAGAAGCACCAGCAGAAGCGGGTCTGATAGAGTGGGTCAGAAGTCACTAAGTACTTATGTACCTGCGAGCCGCTGGCTAATTATCGCAGTCCGCCAGATTTTGACTTCGGTGCTAAACCAAGAGGCTCCCAAGGCCTGCGATAAGTCCACAGCGTTCACCAGAGGTACGACGATGGCTGCCGAGGAAACTTACATACATCATCAGCCCCCGCACACGCGGAGCGATATGAGAAAAGAGGGCGGGCGAACCCCGTTCCTCAGCGTCGTATTGCTTGTTGGCCTCTGCGCAGGCTAGCACAGGTATATTAGTATCGATACAGTAGTGTCTGCAAAACCACAAGAGAAAGAGCTCCGATTCGTTCATAGCCTTAGGTGAGTGGTGCGTACTTCTTGCCAGTTTCGTTTCGTTATTCGTCGTCGTGCTGCTTGTTCGTTGTTGTCTGTCACTTCTTCCCCTTCTGCTCCTCGTGAATAGTTGAATCTCGCGGCATGCGCTGTACAACCGAGTATGTTCGCGGCTGGGATTTTGAACTTTTCCAGAACTTACTTATAAGACACACGGCTAACCACGCTGCCTTCCTTTTTGGGCGCAGCTCTCGAACAATCCAGCCTCCGAAGCGCCCATGTTGTGACGTCGTGGATGACTTCATGCTCGTTCGCGTATCAACAGGCATGAACACTCTCGAACATTCAGCGTGACATCAGCCAGAGCGCAGGAGGGATATAAGGCCCTCTCTCGCCGTCGCAGGTCCCCAGCAAAGACGAAAGATACCAAGTTCTGTTCACGACCACTTTCCTCTTCTCACCCTTTCTCTTCTCTACTCTTCGTTAACGACCTTTACGACTCGAAATGTCCCTCACGTTCTTCACCGAGCCGTTCTACTCCCTTTCCGACTTTGACCGCCTCTTCGATGAGGCGTTCAACGCCCGCACAGGCTCCGGCCAGGGCTCGTCGGCCCTCACCCAACGGGAGAACGCCAACACCGCGGCACGCCCGCTACGTCCAAGGTATGTTGTTCACCCCTCATGTTTGGTAGAAGACGGCGATACTGACGGACGCGCGACAGGATGGACCTTCATGAGGACCAGGAAAAGAACCTTGTGACGGCAACATTCGAGCTGCCCGGGCTGTCGAAGGAGAACGTCCAGATCGATGTCAAGGAGAACGTCTTGACCGTCTCTGGCGAGTCCACCATTTCCAGCGAGCGCGACGAGAAGGGCTATTCCGTCCGCGAGCGCCGGTTCGGCAAGTTCTCGAGGTCGATTCCGCTCCCGCAGGGCATTAAGGTATGTGCATATTCTGTCCGTTTGTACCCGCCGCGGACGTACTAACTGGTTGTTCTGCAGCCCGAGGAGATCAAGGCAACCATGTCCGAGGGTGTCTTGACTGTCACCTTCCCGCGGACGACCCCGGAGCAGGCCCCGAAGAAGATCACCATCGCGTGAGCGGCTTCCGGAGGCTAGCCGTGCTGTACGAGATGGTGTTGTTGATGTAGTGTAGTGTATCGCTCATCTAATGGGATTGGGTTTCCGTAATCTGCTGTGTGATGAAGCCTCTCAAACGTCTGCATCGAGCAGCGGAGATCCGCATTTCAAAAATTGTCTGGTGAAACTTGGATTCAACTTCAAGTTCGACTCAGAGAGTTATTAGAGGAGGGACGTACTTGGTAGTTCATTCTGATAAGTGGTGAGTAGTTCGCTGCGGTAAGTAGACGTTCGCACAAGACAAGTTCATTCTGTCCGTACGTGCACGCATCGATAGCCTCTCATTACGAGTCCGACGGCCGCGACGCGACCTCCCGAATGACGTTCGAGTAGCATGCTTTTTCTGAGCGTGTTGTTGTAAGTAAGCGGTTGAACACTTGACCTAAAGGACGGTTTACGTTCGCGTGCGGTTTGCGACCCAGGTTGCCCCGTCCGATGTCGATGTGAGGCAAGGTTGACACAAAGCAAGGTGGGGGACAACAAGACGTGTTCTACAGGGAAAGGGTGTTAGCTTCTACGAACCGACGGAGAGTACGAAACAAACTGACCAGTAGCGCATAGTAAGTACATCCGTGAAAAGCTGAGTACAAGTGTAAGCAATACAAGATGCGATAGATACAATGCATACCTCCTAGTGGTCCGTCAACGCAGCAGTCCAGGCAGAAGCGTCGGCTGCTACTCAGCCAGCGAACCTGCCCTCGAACCCTTCCCCGTTCCACTGGCCCATGCCCATACCCATCATGTTCGACCCCATGCCCGAGTTCATGCCCATTCGCATCCCACCCATCCCGCCCATGTTGACATTGTTCATGCCGTTCATGCCGTTCATGCCGTTCATACCGTTCATGCCGGTCATCCCCATCATCCCCTCGCCCATCCCGCCGCCCATGCCTCCATCCCACATGCCTCCACCAGTTCCATCCATGAACTGTCCCTCCCCATTGTTCATCCACCCCATCCCGCCACCGCCGCCACCCATGTTCATCCCACCGTCGAAGCCGCCGTTGAACCGGCCCCCAGCGCCGCCGCCGCCGAAGCCCTGGACCATTCCCTGCTGGCCGACGCCCATCCCCATGCCCATGGCGTTCATTCCATTCATCCCTCCCATCCCGTTCATCCCGTTCATGCCCATCCCGCCGACGTTGATACCGAGCCCCATCCCGCTCATATCGCCTGACCAGCACATCATGCCCATCCCGCCCATGTCCCCGGCCATGTTGTTCATCGGGACCATAGGCGGGCCCATCATGCGGTTCTGGTTCCCGAACCCGCCGCGTCCGCCAGGCGCTCCCATACCTCCCGCAGACGGACCGGCCATGGACATCGGGACCTGCATCGGCGAGCTGTTAGGCCCAGATGGGTGCATGTTGCCCGCGTGCGCATTCGAGGAGCCGCCGCGGACCGGCGACTTCGGGCGGAGGGCGTCGATTTCGGGCGTGGCGGGGACGACGAGCTTCGTGCTGCCACCTGCGACCTCCTTGACCTGTGCTTCCCATCGCTCGCGGTCCCAGCGCATGGCGCCTTCCTGTGCGTCCTTCGTCCCGTCGTCTTCACCGAGCGTCATGCCTTCTTCTATGCGGTCTTCCTCGCCCTCTGCGAGCGCCGTCACCCAGCCACGGCGCGCCGTGCGTGCTCGACCGAAGATCTCGAGGCGACGCAGACCCAGGCAGAAGTTCTCGATGAGCGTGTACATCTCGGGCGGCTTGAGTGTAGGATCTGACGCGTCACCCTCCCAGATGAGGACGTCGGTATCTGTTCCCTAGTGAGTATGCCAACTCCGTAAGAAGGGAGAATGTATGCGCACCGACGTTGCAGTGAACGAACCAATTGTCCGTTGACCGGCGGACCGTGCCACGGATGCCCATCAAGCAGTGTTGCTTCGTCCGCGTGAGGAGAGATGTCGTGGGCGGATCTGTCTATGCGCCTAGTTAGCGTGGCGACTTGCCACAGGATGCACGGGCTTACCCCTGGTCCCTTATTTGTGGTCTTGTTCGTCTTCACCCAGACGATATCCTCGCATCTCCGGAAGCCCCACTTTGCCATGACCTCGCGCCCACGCTCAAGGCCCTCCCCCGATCCACTTCCAACCCAGAGCAGGACGAACGACGGATCAGCCGAGAGCGCGGGTATTGGCAGGTTCTGCAGGTCTTCCCAGGTAAACGACGATGAGAACGGCGGGTCTATGAGGATGACATCGAACTTGGAACCCTGCAGCGACGACAGTTCTGAGTAGGGGAGGAATGTGGGAGGGAGGGCATGAGCTGCTACTGCAGCCTTCTTGAGTGCTAGCAGACGTTGCTGTTTCGGATACCTGGAGTCGACGTAACATTAAGTCTCGATGGTAGACAGTATATGACATGGACGTGGTGTTCCGCCATTTGGGACGCGTAGAGACCAGCCAAACGAACACAACAGCACCAACGACCACTCACTCTTCAAACCGATGTTCCGGGTCCGCCCCAAGCACCCAATCCTGCGGCCACTCTCCGCCATCCACATACCGTTGTGAATAGTCGTTCCGTATGGTCTCCTCCTCGGGTACGTAGTTGTTGTACCGCGCGACCCTCGCGCGCTTCGCAGGGGGGAGGTCTGGCCGGGGCGGCTTGGGCGGGGAGGTGATGAGAGGTGACGACGGAGGCGACGATGACGGAGACCGCGGCGGTGTGGGTATCAAGGGTAGCTTCAAGATCGCGTGCGGCGGCGATGGGATGGTCTTCAGTTGTCGTCGGTAGTGTCTCTGAGTATTCCGGATGCGCGAGACGAGCGCATTGTGGCTCGCGAGGAGGTCGTTCGCGGCAGCGAGGCACTCAGTGGTCGCCATGGCAAATGGGCACAGAAGCAGAACACGCTCAGCGTCTAAGAGGACGGTGGCGAGTATGGGGCAGAGTACTGTAGGAGCCCGTAGGGAGGAGGCAGGAAGAGGGAGGAGAGAGCGCGCCGCGGTCACCGACGCGAGCGCGCTACTAGCCACGGTGGCTGTACCAGTTGTACTTAGTCAAAAGTATGCTTCAAGGTCACTTGTGGAAGCGTGTACTTAGTTTGCGAACCACAACATGTAAGGAGGATTCAGTACAATGGACGCAGTATATTCGGGCTGGCACGAGTGCATAATACACGAAGACACAAGACATTGAGGAACAGAGAGGCAGGACGCCACAGCGCGTTATTCTTGATTACCCACAGGATTTCGGCGCACGTTAGCTTCCCCGCGTGAGCGGGTACTAATCCCGAGGGCCGCGAAGAGGCCTGCGCCAGGAACAACCGCCGCCACCAGGGCAGCGGATGACCGTACCTCGGGGCCGTTCTTGACTCGGAGACTCGTTTGCAGAGATCTCCGAGCGGCGCTTGCAGCTCTATGGTCGATGTCGTGTGCCTCGACTTCAGCTGCGAGGAGAACAGTCAGCATCTGCAGAGAGGACAGCATAGCATCGACAATGAATACTTACCATCTAAGTAGTCGTGTCCGCTCTCCCCTTGACGTGGGCTCGTATGCAACGCACGCGCGGCGTCGACCCCTCGTACTGAGACGAGGCGGAACCGGGGCATGGCACGGGTTGCACAACAGAGCCGCACTTGTCAAATCTGGAAAAGAGCTTCAGTACGTGGTGATGACAACAACGTCGAGCAGAGTACTCACTTTCTCCGAACTCCATCACACAGGTCCTCCTGCATCAGTGTACTTGTCAGCAGTGCGAAACTATACAGCGAAGACAGAACAGACCTTGACTTGATATGCGACGCCAGGTGGGCCCTTCCCCCGGCGTCGCTGTTGATCAACCGAGCTACCTATGACGCTTGCATGCGAATATGCAACCCCGGCGTAGGAAGGCCGTACACCAGGACTTTCGGCGTACGGCGCAGTCACAGGGCATGATAGGGTGCTCGCATGCAAGCGCCTAGAGACGAGGAGGATGGTCAGCCTGCGAGACGGCAGAAAGACATACGCGTTGATGATCTCCGAGCTCGTTGCATCCCGCATCCAGCGCACGCCTGTCGCGCCTCTGCGCAATGGGAACGGTGGTCCGGAGGGCTGTCGCGCCGACGTAGCATCGGTTGCTTCTAGACTGCCAACACGGACCGCACGCTGAGCATCCGCCGGGACTGGGAGCTGGTAGCGCGGCGAAAGGTGGTCCGGAGAGTATGTCGCGCCGATGCGATATCGGTTGCTTCTAGACTGCTCACACGGACCGGAAGTTTAGCTCGAGGCTCGAGCACACTCGCGTACATGGACGCAGTGGGGTAGAGATGCCTTGATGGTCGTGGAGGCTAGGGTCAATTGTAGTCGAGCAGCAGGCACTGAGGTGAACGCACCACAAAGGAGGATTCCTACGCTGGCGACATGACGTCGAGGCCACCACTTACGCGACACATGCGAGAGCGGTCCGCAGAAGAGCAGACCTCGCAGAGGAGTCAGCCGGATGCACCTGAGTGTACGTCGCCACCCATGCTGCTATGCAGCACGTTGCTGGTTACAGCGTCCGTGAAGAGTCCCAGCCAGTGGGTGGCGCAGGACTCCTTCCCGGTTCACCCCGACCGACACAGACCATGACGACCCACGAGGTGGACGTACGAGGCCTATGCCAGTGCGGAGCGCCGACGCCTGGGCGCATTCCCGCTCCACCACTCGAGGCCGGCTACGACGGCAGGGCAGAACGGGTTGATGGCCAACTTGTGACCGGGACGGCACGCCACAGTGCTACCTGAGCCGGGTGTCAGCGACGGTGAAGATGGAGGGAGAGGGAGACAAACGTACATGTTTCACACTGGGACGACCTGGTACATCGACGCTGTGTAGGATGTGAGAGGAGGTCGGCAAAGGAGGGTAGAGTGGCGCACCTTGATGCGTCGTGCCCGTGCTGACCCGTTGAACTTTGAGGTGGTTTGCTAGGTCAGGGCGAGGGGCGGTGGCGGTTGTGCATAGTCGAGCATGGAAGGAAACATAGCCTGCATACTTAGTGGTTGGGGGTGGTGGTGGTTGCGGGGAAAGGTGGGTGAGGACAAGAACGCACAGAGCTGGGCCTTTTAAGGGCTGCGGCTGGCGCCAGCTCTGTTGTCCCAGGAGGCCGAAAAAACAGCGCCCTTGTCCTTGTGTGGGTCCTCGGCGCTGCTTCTCGGTCGCCCTCCTCATGCCAAGCCGTGCCCGCGCTGATCATGGGGTTGTCCGTTGGGAAGAGGAGCGGCGGTAGTTAAGGTTGAGCATGGGAGGGAGCGAAGACGTGCTGGCCGGGTGGGGGAGGATGGCGGTTGTGAGGAAAGGTGGGTGAGGACGGGAACGCGGCGAGCTGGGCCTTTTGAAGGGGTGCGGCTGACACCACCGGAGTGCACCGGCGGTGGTTTGCCCTCCGTCAGCCTCAGGAAGCGAACAAAAGAAGTTCGTTTCCGGATCGGGACACGCGGGATTCGTAAAGATGCTCTTTTAGCCTCCCAGTCATCAAGACAGTACTGTAAAGCTCAGCAGCGTGACCGAGCTGTTTTGTCCACTTGCATATGGCGTACGCTTGCGTAGGCGTGCATGAACTGGAGGATGTCGTTCGCGGACCACCTTGAAGTCACTAAGTACTGGGGCTCACTTCGCAACCGAACAGTGGCGAACTCTACACGATCCCAGACCGCGAGTCCCGTGTATATGTCAGAAACAAAGCGTGCGTTGGAAGAAATAAGTGGATAGTTTCAGCATGCGCAGTGGAGAGGACTCCCCGGTCTGTCCGAGTCGAAGTCAATTCATGTTGGAGAACGCGTGGCCACTAGAAAATCGAACTACTCAGCCATGCGTGATCTCCCAAAAAGCTGACTCCAGTCATGAGAATGTGGTTCGTGTCGTTTGAACAAAGCGTCTGGCTCCGACTTCGAATTCTAGGAATCTACAAGCACTTCAAGAAAGGTTCGCAATCCGATGCGCGTCTACACATCCATATGTGGTAGATGTCTTGATGCCATAACCGCATTTGGCGAATAATACATAGTCCCAAGCGCTGGCACCGCAAGCTTGACCCATAACCACGATGTCCACCAACTCGCAGAAGGGGTCTGCGTATGCAAAACGTCAGTCAACTTCCTGAGCTAGCGTGCTGTATCTGACAATTCCCCAGGAAACCACGCGTCCAGCGCGGTGCCATTAGGTGACGCTACTACTGCCGCAGTGTTCCATTCCTTCTAACGAGAGACGCAGAGTCGGACTCGGACCCTGACTTCAACCCGGGATCATACGTCCCAGAGCCTAAGAAACGTGGTAGGCAGTCCGCTGGCTCACATAAATCTGCACCACCGAGAAAGCGACGTCGGAAAGAGAGCCTCAAAGGCGAGGACCGCTCACCTTCACCACCGCTGGGTAAATCTCCTCCAACCACTCTCGGGTAGATCCTGATGCGCAGATATAGATGACTCGAAGCAAGGAGAGGGCATTCCTTTGCAACACAATCTGCTCGTGCAATTATTTGGTATATCGCGTTTCTGTTCTCGATACGCTGCTTGTACCGACTCATGCCTGTGCAGGTTCATTCGGAATTTTGCCAGCGGGAGATTCTGACAAGGAAGACGATGCGGACGACGAAGAGGAAGAGGAAGACGAGCAGGAGGAAGAAGAGGAAGACGAGGAGGGTGGTTCTTCGGTAGAAGACGAACACCCTCCGATCCCGAAGGTCCCTCCCCGTCCTCTCAAACCGCCAGTCGCACCGCCCAAGTCGACTTCAGACCCTGTTGATGACTCCGTCACTGGTACGTACCTCCTCTATTTCTTGTCTGCTTTTACTCATCAGTGCTAGAATACGAGTCGGACGAGGTCTTCGACGATAAGCTCGCCGCAACACCCTCAAGTAAGCCATCAGCCTCGTCGCAACCCACTGGCAGCCAGCCGCCCTCAAGTAAGGAGGCAAAACTTGAAGACCCTGAGGACTCAGTGACCGAACCCGAGTCTGACGAGCTAGACTGGATTGCCGGGAAGGCTCCGACAGCTGCCCCCGCGGCGCTCAAAGGTCTGTCAGCGAACAACAAGCCTGTGCCCAATCAGAAACCACCGTCGAAGAAGGTAACACCGTCTGCGGAAGACTCCGGGTCCGAGACAGAGCCTGAAGAGGACCCCGATTTGGATGAGGTACGGTGTCGTGCTCTGCTCATACATCTGTGCTCAATTGTTCCTGTTCAGTATACGCAGCCACGGCCTTCCTTCAAACTCAAGCCCGGCGAGTCACTCGCAGGCCCGTTGGTTCTTGACCGGGAGCACAGGGTCCCGGGACGCATCAATACGTTCCTCCGCGAATACCAACGAGATGGAGTCCGGTTCTTCTATGAGCGTTACAAGGAAGGCAGAGGTGGCTTGCTCGGAGACGACATGGGACTGGTGAGCCATACATCGAATATACCTGAAACCACGCTGACTCGCTGCATAGGGCAAGTACTGCTCAGCTGTAACCGTTCTCCCCACTGACCGTGACTACAGGCAAGACCATCCAGGTTATCTCTTTTCTCTCCGCGATCATGAAGAAGCATGGAGACAACCTGGACGCTGACCGTCGGCGCAAACACGTCTCGAAGCTACAGGACCGGAAGGAATGGAGGAAGCATCGTTCCCTGCCACCCGCGAACGCGACATGGCCGACGTGTCTCATCATTGGCCCAAGTAGTGTCGTCGGAAACTGGGAGAGGGAGTTCGAGACTGTACGTCCTTCACTGGTTCGCACGCTAAGACCTTGAACTCACGGTGACCCCGTGCAGTGGGGTTACTTCGAAGTGGGATTGTACATCGGCGCTCCGGCGTCCCGTATGGACGTCCTGAATGACTTCAAGATGGGTCGCCTCGACGTTGGTGAGCACTTTAACAAATTCCAACAAGAGTATATGCGCTTACGATGTCAACAGTGCTGACCTCGTTCGATGTCGCGAGGCGGGACATTGACCTCCTTGACGAGCTGCCATGGTCGTGCATCTTTATCGACGAGGTTCACCGCGTCAAGAATCCGAAGTCCAAGCTCGCAGAAGCCTTCAGTCGCTTCACGTGCCCCTGCAGGTTTGGGCTGAGCGGAACAGGTGCGTGGCCGTCTCAGACGGATTCGTGTCCGCTATTGCAGCACTGACTGTATGCTCCCGCAGTCATCCAGAATGGATACGACGAGCTCTGGACTGTGCTAAATTGGACCAACCCAGGGGCCGTGGGGACCAAGAAGCAGTGGGAGAGCTATGTCGAGAAGCCACTTCGCGTCGGGCAGAGCAAGT
>WJSG01025129.1:0-31473 GCA_016618145.1 Sanghuangporus lonicericola | reverse complement strand
CGCGACCGCGCGATGCACAACATGCTGCAGGATGATGCTGGTGAGTTCCTCGGTGATTATGGCGGACAGGAGATGTACATACGCGCGGGCAGCGCGTCTTCTGCAGTGGAGGGAGGCCAAGGACATCAGGGCAACGTGTATGTGATCACACACACACGTCCCAGACCATCAATGCTGGACGACAAGACTCAGTATTCAAGCGGTAGCGAAACGACGAGAGCGTGCCTCTGGNACGACAAGACTCAGTATTCAAGCGGTAGCGAAACGACGAGAGCGTGCCTCTGGCTCCCTCCACCACGCGTGCGTCCGCCAGCGTGCCGCACTTGCCCCCAGCACCACCACGGCCGATCCCCGGTCTCGTCGAGGAGTTAAACAGTTCGTGAAGACCGCGGAGCCTTCGAGCGATGCAAATAGGCTGCATATTCGACGCGTAAATCAAGGTAAGCGCAGTACTTTCTGTGTATACCCTACCGCTGTACATATAGCACGGAGGAATTAGTCTACGCTCTTCAGAATCACCGTCCCATGCCGCCAGCTTGATTTGCGTGCCCTGTGATTTACACGTCCCTGCCCGTGGAGTTAAATGTCCCTGCCCGCGTCTCTCGACGGCGAAGCTGAGGGTGCTACAATACAGTCAGCATGAGGCGAGGACCCTACTCTCCCAATCTTGGCACATTCATCATGACAGGAGCAGACGTGTCTCTGCGAGGGCGGTACAGTACAGTGGGCAATGCCAAACGACGACCCGCCG
This sequence comes from Sanghuangporus lonicericola, assembly GCA_016618145.1. Classification (NCBI taxonomy): domain Eukaryota; kingdom Fungi; phylum Basidiomycota; class Agaricomycetes; order Hymenochaetales; family Hymenochaetaceae; genus Sanghuangporus; species Sanghuangporus lonicericola. Next base: position 30,722 of record WJSG01025129.1, on the reverse strand, counting down.
TGACCGTGACTGATCGTGTTGGCCGCTGCGCCCACAGATGCAAAGCACCAGGGATTGTTCATAACTCCCCACGCTCAGCGCCCCATACTGTGCCTCCGGCCACGACACACCGCCGCCCGTCACCCCAGAGTCCGAGCCCTACGACACGCTGCGCAGGACGCAGGTGACCATCTACACGAGATGCCTCGCAAGAAAGCATCAGGTAAGCCGACCTCGATCAACCTGCGCGCAGTCACCAGCGTCGCGAGTGCCTAGCGAGCCCCGTCTTTGGGGAGCGGACAGTGCTCGCGCGCGTTGAGTGCAGTCACGAGTGCCTAGCGAGCCCCGTCTTTGGGGAGCGGACAGTGCTTGTTTGCTCTGACTGCGCGTGGGCTCCTCCCCCTACCCCGAGGAGCATACTCACATGAATTTGGCAGGCTCCTTGGACGCGCCCGTCTTTGCCTTCGACTTCCACAAGGTACGTCCGCGCCCCTACCTCACTGCTCCCGCCCTCAACCAGTTGCGTCAGACTCGCAGCGGCAGGGCATTCTCGGAGTGGAATGCCGACACTGGGGAGCCCCTCCACCTCCCGCCTGCTGTCAACCTCGACAAGCTCTTCGAGGCCTCGCTCTTTGAGCGCATCGCCCTTGAGGAGGAGGGCCCCCTCGAGGATGACCCCGAGCTCGAGGCCGCCGCCACTGCTACTACACCAGGTGTCTCACCGCTGGCCCCCCCTCCTCCCTGGCACTCACCGCCCCCCATATTTGCTGGGTCGCTCGACGCGTTTCCAAGCATGACTGCTCCAGCTGTGGGCGGGACTCCCCGCGGTGCGGCCCTGCTGGATGGTCTTACACGCGAGCAGTTTCATAAGCAGAAGCATCGCGAGAAGCAGCGCGCGAGTCGCGCAGACGCACGGGCCAAGAAGCAGGCCAAGATCGGTGACTCCCTCAAGGCGGCCGCTAGGAGACATCGCGCTGGAATCTTCCCTGTTCATGCCGACTTCGTCTTGGAACCCCAGAATGTCCATATCGCAAAGACTGGCGTGATTGGGAAGGCTACCAGGGCGACTGCTGCTGGCCGCAAGATCATATCATTCAAGAGTGCGAAGAAGCTCGGCTTCACGCATGTGAAGTGGCGCGGCGCGTGCGTATCTGCCTGCTCGTCCTTACACAGCAGTGTTGCTGACTGCGTGCTTAGGAACTCATGTGCTCTCGTCGACTCGAACGGGCGTGTGTTTGGCTCGCTCTCGCAGGGCCCAAACGAGCCCGAATGGGGCGCAATCATCGAGCGAGCTGCCATCATATGTGCGTGGGCGCAGAAGGAGCTTGCCCGGGGCGATGGACTTCAGCCTCCAGACCATCGCCGAGGGCCATACTGGTTTGCAACCGACGGCTTTTCGATAGGATCTGGTCAGCAGGTGCGGATCTTCAGTCTTTGCCCCCATACTTCTGGACCAACCGATGCACAGCGAGTCGGGAACTTCAGGCTATCTCGCCTCCATCAGCGCGTCCTGGGGGTCCTGAAGGTCAACAAGGACATCATCCGCATCGCAAACTTTGGCAGCGGTGAGTCCACCGCCCAAACTACCACTTCGGCCCGCCCTCATGTTCGTAGGATGCCTGCTGAACTACGTCCCTGACGTTCACAAGTACTACAACAACACTATGGACGCCCTGCTCAAGGCGGATCCCTCACTTCACCGCAACTTCGTCAATAACGTCTTCGCTGCAGTTACGTTCAACCTTGGCCCCCAGACCTGCACCAGGGTCCACCTCGACCACCTCAACCTTGCCTTTGGCCTGTGTGCTATCACCGCACTCGGCAAGTACGACTACACCCAGGGCGGCCACCTCATCCTCTGGGATCTCAAGATGATCATCGAGTTCCCACCCGGGGCGACGATCCTCATTCCCTCCGCCATCCTCCGACACTCCAACGTTGCCATTCGTCGTGGTGAGACTCGATATTCCATCACCCAGTACTCAGCCGGCGGACTCTTCCGCTGGGTCCGCTGTGGTTTTCAGACGGCCAAAGCTCACCTGGCAGCCGGAAACGACTTGACGGCGGAGTATGAGGAGTGGAGGAGCGGATACAAGATGTATAGGAAGTTGGCAGATCTTCGTGCTACCGCGCAGTAGACGAGTACACACTGGCACATACCATATCCTGGCACTATCTATGCATGAACCTGACGATCTCCGCAGCCAGGTCTTGTCCAGTCGCTGCAAGGATGTCAGTTGGCTTGCGTTCGAGTACCGCAATCTGGCGCGCTCGCTTCGTACGTTCTCAGGCATCCCCTGCGACCGCAGCCCGTCCTGTACAATGAGCATACTAGTAAGTACCTGTCTTGAACCTCGAGTTCTTGATATGACGAGCTTCCGGTCGGCAAGCGTGTGCTGCACTTGCGAGTCTGCCCAAAGGTCCGGCATAGAGAAGCAGGAAGACGAAGGCAGCGAGGCGAGGTGGTAGCAGGAAGCAACAGACATGAGGGATGGGCACCGTACATCGGGGTGAGTTCTGTCACTGCGCGGACCCCTCGCGGGTGGTATGTTCGCAAATTAGACGATGCTCTGCCGATGCTCTGCATAGTAGTAGTGCTCAATATACAGACTTCCACACACGCGCACCGTGTACCTTGAGTACCGCTACGGTTCATATAGCCTCACCATTCACTCTCCCAGGTCATGCATGATGAACCCCGGAACACGCGGTCGAGCACTCGGTCGCTGTTCTTCCAAGCAAGCCCATCGCACGCACTTGTTTCCAACTCGCACATGGGTATCTATTTACCCTCCAAGCTTCGAACCTGAATGAAGCATGAATTGTCGTTTGCACTACACCTAATGTTCAGTACATGAAGGGGTGTTCTTTTACATTTTGAGGTGGAGGTACTATGGTCTATGGAGCATAAACAACGAACGCATATGGCTATTCTGCGATATCGTAGAATTCTGGAGAGACGGGGAGATTCTCGCTTCTGACAAGCCCATAGCGCGCTATGACTTTGTCCGCCCATGTCAAGAACGTAGAGCACGGTTCCCAGAGAGCGTCATGGACTCCGGACGGCAGTGGTTCACGAGGAATATGACGGCGGCTTGGTAACTCGTCTGGTCCGAACAGAGCACACATAGCGTTATACGCGCGTTGCTCAAGAGTCACCCCGAAGGACTGCCCCGTCGCGGGTTCCCACACATGCTTGTTCTGACCCAGCCAGGTGTACGCTGACTGCACCTTGTCCAAACGTGACCGCACAGAACGGTACGTACTAGGACGCATGCCAAATGTAACCATGACATTGTCCGGCCGTATCCTCACATGATGACCGCCGACGTTGACGGTAATCCAGTCGAGCCAACCCTTACCAGTGCCAATTGAGAGGTCGGCTAGTGCTCCGCCGATGATCCTCAAGCGAAGAACGTCGCGGTAAGCCACTCCGTACGGAGGTGGGCTACCGCTGACGTACCGAGCGCGTTGAAGGCGTTCGGGGAACCGTCGCTCGATGTACTCGACAATCAGAGGGTCTACCGATGGCAACGGCTTGCGCCCAGACCCGCGTAGCATTTGGCTTGCTTCCTCTTCGTCCTCTTCATCCACGGGCGGAACGGGCGCACATCGCTCGAAGTCTGGGGAACATGTTGTCCTCAGGGCACATTGGTCTCCTTGCCAGAACAACTACTCACCGAGGTCACTCATCGCCGACTCAGTCTCGGAGTCACTGTGATGCTCCGGCTCACCCGCAGTTGGAGCACCCGCAGTCGGAGTAGAAGCCTGGCTCTCGAGAGCCGCGACGTGCGGAGGAGGAGCCTCCGTGTTCATGTTGTTAGCGGGATTATCCGTGGGTGCATGGTGAGCGTGTGCTGCAACGGAGCGAGCCTTGCTCAGCTGCTGAGACGTATTGAAGGGTCGTCAGTCGGGTGCCCGCACTTGATAGCACTCCTATGACAACGGCTCACCAGGGCTTGAACTGCACGCCGATGAACGATGGCCAAATTGGAAGTGATGGGTATGTACGGCACACGCCGCAGGGCACTTGAGAGGATATCAGCATGTGCTTGAATTTTGGCGGAGGGCGCGAACCTTCTAGCCGCTCTCCTGTTGGGTTCACCCGGTGAGCTGGTCTGTGGGGGCACGTCCGGAGGCAAGGAGCCCTCGTTGAGTAGGATAACTGGGACCTCCTGAAGAGACAAGAGACCGGTCATGAAAATGATACGTTGAGAGCCTCAGCCTTGGGAGCTGCTCACCTCATTCTCTGCCGGAATCGATGGCCCTCGGGCTGATATTGAACTCGGGGAGTCGGGACATGGCTGCATGGGGCTATCGGGTGTGGTATGTGCACTCGGAAGACCAGGAGGGGAAGATGAAGCTTGCGCCAGGCAATGAGACCTGGTTCTTACATGGTCATACCGTATCAATCCACGCACCATGGGTTCCTTGGCTCATATGTTCGTCCCTGACCTCCAACACACCGATGGGAGGCATAGAGTAAGCTGCTTGTATGTCATAAACTGCTGAGATATTGTTTCGAACGATTGCCGAAGACGCACCATGCATACTTTCATGCATCTCTTCCACCTCAGATGTTGTGCCCACAAGAGCATCCTCTGAACCAGGCACGGGCGTGCGGCGATTAACGTCCTCTGTGGGAGCCAGCATACAACTCTGATTCTCCGGAGAAGCGTCGAATGGACCGGGATGCAACTCCGACCCTGCTGATTACGGCGGACACCACTCAGGGGATATACCGAGGAGTATGAATGAATTTATGATGCATACCTGTAGCCTCCGCTGCGCCTGCACAATGTGGCGCAGCTTGTGGAGATTCAGCCTGACTGATGCTGTCCGGACCCACACTAATGCCAACCGTCGGAGGGTCGAGTGCTTGGAGATCACTAAGCAAATGGAAGCCGAGACGGTCAAGGACGGAGCACTTACGTGCATTACCCGACGTGGGTCGCGCCCGTGCCCGCCTCGCGCGGCAAGATGGTGGAGGAAAACCTCCCGATTCCCGGACTTGTGCGCGCCGTCGAGCTCGCTCCTCGCGTGCAAGTTCTTGTGCAGTAGGAAGGGGAGTGCTTGGCCCGACATTATTGAGCACAACATTATTGAGCTGTGACGACGCCGGCAAGTCGAGCGGGCCACAGGTTGTAGACCCGCACTCCCCTGGTGGGCCCTCGCAAGATTCTTCACCGCCGGGCGCATCCATTGGTACAGGAAGAACGACTGTAAAACACTCTGTCAGCCAACCAAACTGGGGGCTGACACCTGGGCATTCCTTGGACAAACCTTCAAAACGAACAGCCCGAAAGACGTGGACAGTGACCAGAGGCTAGACCTGCACCGGTAGGTAGTGAACAGGATAATGTGAAGCCTGAGGTTAGGGCTTGCCGCGCGGGCGACGACAAGCAGGATCTGGATAACCACGTGACATCAGGCGCCGAGGACAAAGACCCACTACGCAGCTGAAATTTCTGCTTGTTACCTGTATTTCCTCTGTCCTGAACACTGCGGCAATGTCCGACGCGCCTCTCCAGAGCGTGGAACACCTGATCTCTCGTTTGCGGTTCTGCACGCAACGCGAGCCGCTTGACGCAGTTTGGACGGGAGAGGGACCTTCCAAAGCTCACTGGAACGCTGTTTTCGAGGACGAGGCGCAGGAGGCCATCAAGACATACCTCAGGGGTCTAGGTCACCCCGAACATGACACCATCCTCCAAATGGTTGGACTCCACGTCTTTGAGAGAGATCACGGTGACCCACTGGTCCGAGCACGCCTCTTTTTGCGCGCTATGTGTGGGCAGGAGCGGCTCCCAGGCAACTGCGATCTGAAGGTAAGTCGGACCCGCGCCGAAGTATACGGAATGGTCTCGCTGATCTGCGTGCGGGTAGATTCATATGACCCATGGTGGAGACCCAGGAAAGGTCCATGAAGGGAATATTGATGCGCAAATCTCGGTGCCCACTCCAGTACGTGCATCTGCCAGTGTACTACGGTATGATACTCACAAATGAGGTTCATAGATCGATTTCCACGCCTGTTTTCCTGAGTGTACGTTGCACATCGACGATGGTGTCCGTAACTTGCTCCGGCAGGGTGCCCCCTACTTTATGTTCCAGGTTTGGCTTCACGGTGGTCTCATTGTGCCGGGCGAGTACGAGTACTAGAAATACATAGCATGTCTATCATGGTCCACATGTACTATGTGAGCATCATTTGAAAATGGTGTTGTTGCGCAAACCAAACATGCGAGACTTTGCGCGAAGACGCATGGATAAAGGCATGTATAAGGGCAGGCGGGCAGCTGGAAATATGTGAACCAATTTGCGACTCGGAGGACTCGTACAGTGCAGTACACGGGTACACGAAAGAAAACTATGTGTTCACCAGCCTCACTTCCCTTAGTCTTCAGTGTCGCTACTTTGTGGCGACGGCAACCCGAACGGGACGGCCGGCAGTGGTGCACCAATGTCCCATGGACCCAGAGCATGCTGTCCATGTCGTCGGCGGTAGGACATGCGAAATAAAGCGCCAGTGTCCTCCACAGGACCTGTCTCCTCCGCGAGCACTGTGTGCAATCCAGGACAGTCCCTGTCACCTAGGGTACTGATGCGCGCGACCACAGAAGCCCTGATGCACACGTTCACCCAGACAGCTTCTGAGGCGTCATGGTCGACCCAATTGCCCGCGTAAGGGGCCCAGAGTTGCAACTGGGAGGTCCCGAGCCGCGTCAACAGCTGCCGGACGGAGATGTCGGAGTCGAGGGTCACGGTCTGCCCGTGCTCGCCCCGAGTGGGCACATCAACATATGCTATGTGGGCATCCCGACCGGCCTATAGAGCATCGAAGCAAGCCAATCAGACTCTGGTGAGTTGAGGAAACCTACTTGACTCACCTGATACCACAGAATCACTTTGAGGCTCCAGTACGCTGTTGCCTCGCGAGCGCATGCCTGAAACAAAGCGGCCTCGGCAGCATCCATGACAAGAAAGATCCTAATGGGATATATCCTGCTTGAAATGATGAGGATATGGGTGTGCAGGTTGCTGTAAACACGTACGCAGGCACAGATATCGGATAGAACTGACAGAAAGGTGTTTCGCGGCTTGCACAGCGGGCGGCGCGGGGAGAGCTGAGCTGGCGTAGCACAGTTCATAGAAAAGTATTGACCAGCCTACTAATGGATAAAAGATAACGTAATCACCGCAGCGCTTCCTCGAACCGCCCACGCACGGGTCGACTGCTATGGTCACTCTCACCGCTCTCCGATATTCCATATGGCCACAAATGATCTATCAATGCCATGCCCGCCCTCTTCTGCCGTGTTTCCCCTCCGACCAGCATACGACTGCGACGAGCCGTCTCCGTCTGCTCTATGCAGGCAGTACTTTCCCACCGTTCAAACCCTGAGTGCGAGAGCCACGGACTCGGAGACCTCTGGAGTCATGCACGAACCGCAAGAGCACTGCGAGGTTCGCGCTGCCATTGATCAGACCGCGGACGGACGACAACATGGGATGGGCCGGCAGAAGGAGCCATGTGTGCAGTGTGCTCAGGCCGGAGTGCCGCAAGCGTGTACACATAATCGACGAACGATAGGCTGTGTGCGCTGCAACGCTCAGTGGCTGGCTTGCTCGTATCGCACAGGTGCGCATGGAATATGCATTGCATCGCTGGTCATCTGCTAATCACGCTATCGGGCAGGAACTGTAGCGGGCACTCCCGACCTCGAAGTGCCCCACCTCATTCGTCACATCGATGGGTCATTATCAGTGCTCCTGCACCAGAGCCATGCAGTTGGGCAGCAAGTGACTGACGGCACACTAGCAAGTGACTGACGGCACACTAGCAAGTGACTGACGGCACACTGGCAATCGAGGGGTTGCGTGTGGACATAGTGGAGACACGAGCAGCCTTGGAGGCTCGCATCCGATCAATGCACGAGGAACTCGCGGCCATGCATGGGGTAATGCGGGAGGTCCTGGCTGCCGTTTCAATGGCTCACGGTGAGTTATAAACTGCGTCTCGGCGTTGCTCCGAGCGGTCTGCTGACGATTTTGGCACAGGCCCTTCAGACTGCATCCCGGATCGGCTAGAAGGAGTACGAAGTGTCTCGCCGTCACCCGCTGCACGCAAACGTCTGCGTCGAGGGTGGCCGGCGTGCAGTGAAAAACACAGTACAGCAACCGAGCCGCCGCATAGCGACGACGCCCCCGAGTCTCGCAACACCGGCCCTACCCACCCTCTATTCTCGCCCATGACAACTACATGCAGCGCGCGCTGTGGTGCCGAAGATTCGTCCTTGCACGCTAATTCAGGGTGCGCTGACCACTTCGCGGAGCTCAACGCCGGAGAGGGATCTTACGTGGGTGCGGCATGAGCATAGAGAGCCCGGGGTCGAGAGGTTTTCTGTAGCTACATGTAAGGAAATCATTCCAATATGTATCGTGCTCTGCATCACGTACGTTACGCAGCATTGAGGATGATAGATGGACATAGCTACGGCGGCAGGCACTGTTGCAGCACTATATCATGTGCGGGGATGCAATGACAGACAACAGCAGAGCACACGTCGGACTGTTTACTCGAGCATGTGTGACAATCAAGAACCTGAATATCATTTCATTGACGGTACATCCTGAACCAGGGCCTACAGAACGCAAGAGCTGAGCGCCACAGCTCGCGACGGTCCGTCCGTCATGTCACGGGAGGAGAGATTGAAATGGTAGCTGAGATGTTGATTGAGCATGGTGACGACTTCAACGGGGAGAGGGCACCGGGGAGGATCGCATGTTACTTGTGCGAGATGGGTGGGCACGGACGGCTCGACGATGTCCCGGACAAGGTCGCGAGGGTTGTGCTCGTCGTGATGGCGCATCAAAGCGCGATCAGCCATAGCATCCCAGTCGACGCCGTAATTTGCAAGATCATCAACGGGAGGCTCAGGAGGGGGACGGGGCGCGACAACGGCGGACAAACCACGTCCCCCATGCTCTGCCATGCCGAACATGAAGAGCTCATGGGGAGACGCAGTCTGCTCGCCGCGAATGTGCAACTTATGTGCGTTCCAAATGCTCGCCCACTCTTGCGCATCTCCGTTGATGGCATGAAGGAAGAGGTGATGGACGAGCCATATATGATGAGCATCGTCTGCATCGAGGTCGTGATTGTGCTCGAGCTCCAGGAAAAACGCCTTCCACTTCCCGCCGAAACCCAACGTGACATCGAACCACAAACGTTCGATCCTCGTGTTATGCACGCTCCTGGGCAAGGAAGGTGGTTCGCGGCAGGTCGCGTCAATTTATTTGTGCCCAAGTCAATGCTCTCAAATATGCGCACTCAAATCTCGGGCCTCGGCGCGTTTACTTCAGCGCCCGACTCGCTAGCTCTGGCGACACACATACCCTGGGCAGTTGAGGTTTTCGATGACTCGAACGTTCATCGTTCAGAAGCCCGGTGTGTAATTCTCACTTCAAAGGCCGATATATTACGGTCTTCCTAAGTAACACGAGGACCTGACTGCACCGCACGATCTGGACGCATGACCATGCGATTACCGAGAGGATTTGTACGGTCATGCTCTGGTTTGCCAAGGGGATGAGGATCATTTGCCGTCTACACACGGGGATTACAGATATACGAACACACAGTCTCTGCACATAGGACATGTACACTAAATCCCGCGGTCGGGTCGCTGCCCCTCGGCCTGCAAATATTCTCTGGCCTTCTTATCGTTCCAAGAGACGTATGCCTCGGGGTGATATGCGCCATACATCTCCGGCATTTCTGCAACATACACGGTCTTCGAGTGGGCATGGGCAGGAGCTTGTCCTGCGGGTATGTGGTCTCTTCTTTTCGACTCTGTGATTGCCTTCCGCAAGGCTTCTGGGGTCAGCGAAGGACTTGGAGGCATCCCTAGCCCAACACGTATATGCTCGTGCTGGACCAGTGCCACAGTTAACGTTGGCAACTGCTTGGGTGCTAACGTGTTCGTTCAGTCACTGCTCAAAGTAGTTCACAGGGAGCAAGACGTACCAGCACCTCCTTCGGGTTTTCTAGCAGGTGAGGAGGACATTTGACAGGAGGAGTTTCTTGCCGGACGTGAGTTCGTTCTCCTCTTTTATACGTGTCTCAGGAAGTGACGAAGCATTGTGGTATTACAGCGAAATCCTCACCGTACTAGTTCCTCACAAGCTGTCGAGGCAACATGCCTGCGCACAATGATCAATAGCGATTCTGAACGAAGGTGACTCCGAGTGTAGCGCGTCAGCGCGGCGGGATACCCGCTCACCATTACTGTTCCGTCGACAAGGCGGAGCGCTGTCTTCAGCCTGCTGCTCTGTCCGGTTGGATTGCAGGACGTCCAACGCGGGTCTGAACGGGACGGAGACAATAGCTCAGAGCGCTTGCGGAACACTTGGTCAGTTCTCGTTACATTCGAGCTATTAATGTGGCCGCGGAGGCGCGCACTGACTGATTGCGGATCTAGTTCTTCCGACCATCGTTCTTAGGCTCGGTGAAGCCATGGTTGGAATGATGCGAAGTGCAGTCTTCCTAGAGGTAAGGACGTCTCCCGGCGAAAAATGTACTCGGCACTGACGCGATGACACGACCGTTGAAAGAGCCCGATCATTGGACAACTTGCCAGCAGAAATCGTGGAACCCTGTCGCAATGCTTGCGGCTCGACTCGCTATCGGCGTCGGCGGCTGCGACGTGCGACTACGCTATCGGCGCTCCGTTCCCATCTTGCGAGCGGGTGTCTTTGGGGCTACTTAGACACAGTTGGTGAGCCACCGGATTGCGACCTGTATGGTTTCCATCGTGAGGTCCATCTTGATTCCGAATCACTTACGGTCTCGCCGCACCGCGGACTGAGGCGGACGCTACCAGTGTTCCGCTTCGACTCTTGGAGAAGCTGATCTCCAGCGGCTCCCGTCCGTCCAGAAGCTCGCGGGGACATGCACAAGCATCGGGATACCCAGGCCGATTCCGGCTAAGAGAGACGGCGGGCCGGTACTGCGTCGGGCTACCAATCCCTAAGGGTTCTTTGCTCAAGCCGAGTTGCCCGTCCAATCTTTTCTTCATGCTGACGAGACGCGTGCGAGCGGCGCGCAGTACGGAATCCGGGGCGCGCCAGCGGCGGCAGTTACGTGTCAATTTCACCGCACTGGTGTCTGATGCGCTCATGACACTCCATGAAAGGTGATTTCCGGGAGGCGGTGATATCCATATTCAGGTTGTGTGTCAAAGGAAGCAGGGTTCCTCTCTCTTCCAACCGCCTTTGAGGTTATCTGGTTCTGATGGCTGCCAGTAGAGACTGCGAATGATACCAGCCGCTCAACTGTCAAGCCCGCCCGTGCTCCATGATAATTGTGCCCTACCGCCGTCGGCGGCGGGCGCAGGATTGGAGAGGATATCTCCGGACACTCTGAAACTATCATCGCATGGCAGCCCTTACTCGAGCGCACCATACTTCGACCGGGGAGTAACACGAGCGGTCGTTGACGGCGGGACTCCCTGCGCTCTCGATGACGCGCTCCGAGTGAGCCCGCTACAGCATGTCTGCTCGGGCTGAAACTTGAGGCCACAGATATTGTACGTCCTACCCCGCTCAAGCCTGAGCCCAGTCAACTACGGCGAGCGTCGTGAACATGTATCAAATGGCGCCACAAATACCATTCCCGACCTCCTCGCTGTCGCGACTCTCTCAGAGCTACACACTCCTCTGTACCTATTCCGTCGATGTCGAGCACAATGATAAATCGGGTGCATGTCCTTCAACGCTCAGACGGGCATGATATGGTCGTTTCACCCCGTCAATGTTGCGCAGAATTCCTCGATAATTTATAAGTAGATACATTGATACACACATGCGTCAGTCAGAACTCGCTCCTAATCATACAAGTACATGCGTGAACGGCCCACTCCGTGATGACTCGTGTTCATGCCAGTGCGACCATTGCCCCGCCGTCGAACATCTACGTGGCTTTCTTCTTCTTCTTCGGGTCTCCCTGTCCCTGAGAGCTGCTACTCTTCGAAGCCCCGCCTGACGAGCTGCTCGCCTGTGCGGTCTTCGGCTTGGTTTGGCTGCCAGAGTTCATTGAGTGCAACATGTTAGGCGGGACTGCCGTACCGCCCCGGCGCTGGCCCCCACTTGCATTGGGTGCCTGAGATGTTCCTCCTCCCGCATAATGATGAGAGGATGTCGTGGCTGGGGTAGGCTGCGGACGAACAGCGAGCGAGCTGGACGGCGTGCCCGAGCTCAATGGCGTGCCCGAGCTGAAGGGCGGCACTCCACTGGGACTCGCCCCAAGGGGAAGCCGAGGCGCAGCCTGTGGCTGCTGCTGGTGCTGCTGCCCACGGGAGGGCTGTGAGTTCCCCTGATATTTGCGGGCCTCGCTGCCTGCATGGTGGAGATTGGTCAGTATGCGCAAGAGCACAAGGGGCGCGCCGTTTGAAATCACATACCGGTTATGTTGAAGATACTGCGAGGAGCAAGAGGCGTCTGGTTGGTGCGCCGGTTAGAGTTGGGTTGAGACATGGTAGAGACGTATGAGAAGAGCGAAGGTTGAGAGAGCCGTTGTGTGCTGAGGTGTATGAGAGATAGTTCTGCTTGGTGGAGTGGGATGAACGAACGCTCTACGCTTATATACCCCGCAAAGCCTCAGCGAGCTGCATTACTTAGTGAGCATACCTGCAAGACACAGTGCTGGTGGCGTACAGAGCGAAGGGGCATTAGCACGTCCCATCCGCCCCGTCGTCTCCTCAAGTGATGGGATGTTGTATACAGTGCCCCTCGGACTTGTCACCGCGGCGATGCATCTGCAACTCCAAGAAGTTCGCACTAGTTAGTAGCCAAAATGCAGGTAGAGACGAAATTTCAAAGCTCACAATAACATGGTAAGTATGGAGCATTGGAAGTTGCAACGGAGACCGGGTGGACGAGTTGTACGATCGACCCCATGACGGCCGCAAGGCAAGAGGACACGTTCAGAGACTGGGGTCACTCATGGACCCGCTTTCTGTTTCAATTTCTGTTAGCTCCGTGTACTATCGGAGAAGAAAATATGTCATGTACCCGCTTGCATCCGCTGTCTTCGCAAGGACTGAGTGTGCGTATGTCAACTGCTCAGATGCCTTGCGTTCCTGTATCATAGTCATCATAATGTTAGCATGTAAAGCATGTGCATGTAAGGTAGCTTCACTCCGACCGATACTGTGATGGCAGATGCTGAGGCGAATGTGCGGCAAGTATGACCATGACCCGTCGAGTTGTCAGTTCGGTTTGGCAAACACGGACAAATATTGCGCCTGTGGCTGCAGCGCTAGACGTCTCCTGCCATGAGCGTTAACTTCTAACAGCTTCCACCACCGAGCGGGTACCAGGCACGGCGAAGAGCGCATACCTATCTTGCGGGAACTCTGAATACCCGGTCAGCACTGGTGTGTTCGCGCGTTGTACGCAGAAGACTGTGCTAATTCGCATGCTGCTTCGCGCGCATACTTACTTAGTCGGTACTCAACATGGCAGAGGTGTGATGCCTCTGAGACTCTTGCGAAGGTGAGCATATTCTTTACCGCGGTCACACGTGAGGACATCAACATGTAGTTGCGGCACATGCAAGTTATATCCCGACAGCTACGCTCACACTGCACACCATCATTACGTCGCAGCACTGGCCGGACGGACTATGGAATGCTGTCACATACGCCGCCTGGTGCATTCTAATATCATGATAGGGAACTTGACTGCAATCAGCACCCGCCTCAGGGAGCTGGACACTCACGGAGCGCACAATCGGACCCTGCGCTCGCAAGACATCCCTCCGGGTGCCGCCTCGAATGAGCGCTGTATCCGGGCCTATGGACAGGGACGCAGATGCCATGAAGAGGGCGTCACAGAGACTCAGCACTGGCCCACCTTGCCTCTTCCTTCCCCGTGCTCAGCTCCCTTCCCGACATGTCGCAACTTCCTCGAATGCCCAAGTCGGATTCTGGATAGTCCGATGTTCCAGTCAGTGCTTCAGTGGGGCGTCGGATGACTCAGGAAGACGGAAGTCAAGGGAAGAGTTTGACGCACTGGCATGTCTCGATAGGTATACGGGCTCACATCCACTCCCGCCGCTCCTTCACGGAGGAAGCGAAGGCTACGGTGCGCTTTAGTACCAATCAAATGGGTCGAGCAACTGACAAGGCAATTGACAGGTACCCGGTTGACCGCGGTCTTCGGTCTTTTGTGTAGTGCGGACCCGCTCCTGCTAAGATATCACCAGGATTCCGAGCTGTCTCTCGCCCCGCCCTCGCCGTGGTTCCTCTTCCTCCTCCCAGCTTCCTCTCTGCTCTCAAATGCGATTTTTCGTCAGCTCAGGCCGCCGCCTGCCGCCCCTACCGCGTCTTCCGGCTTTCCCGCCACCGCACAGGGCCCTCCGCCTCGGAAGATGCTGAAGGCAAGGAATCGCGTCGCCCTCGCCTCACCATCTCATGTTCAGCCTCTATGCCCCACAGTGTCCGCCTCTGCAGGCTCGGCCCACATATATAAGCTCAATGTGGGATCCTTCACTGCCATCGTCGAACACTTATCCAGTCACGTACTCTCCGCACTCCTCTACCTATACCACATGCAGAGCCCACACCAGCTGCCTCAGAGCAAGCGGCCGGAGGAAGAAGCGCCGCGTCATAACCAGAAATTATCGGCGATGCCACAGCATCAGCGTCAAGCGACGCCTGCCGAGCCCGGTGCGCACCTCACCGTTCTCCAGATAGCCACCCACCATGTTCACGCAGACCCGTAGTAATGTACATGGGATATCTTCCGCCGTCCAACAACGCTGGATTTTATACCCGCAACCCGAACTTCGCCCAGCCACAGAACGCTTCGCAGAGGAGCACGCCGGCCGCTCACTGGAATCCTAACCCATCGAGTCCCCGTGTTCCTCTGCCTCCCGCCATTCCTCCCCGGCGTTCCATTCCCTTAGCGGTCAGCTCTTTCCCCGTGGTACACCCCTCCTCAATGGGAATGCCCCGCTCGGATTCTGCCGCCGGCCAGTATCGGACTACTGCGCACACCCCCGTCCCGACGAGCAGCTCGCAGCAGTCGGGGAAACCTAAGTCGGATGCGCCACAGCGGCACTCCGGGAAGGCGTCGGGAAAGAACAAGTCCAAAGCCTGAGTGAGCCTTCTTCCCTGGGAAGTGTACTAGTACGGTTGTGGCGGAGTGATGGCAGCCGCGGAAGTAACAACGTAGCACGTTTGTAGTTGTATCCACGACCGATGCACGACTGTCGGGCTCGATTGTATGTCTATAGTTTGTGGAACGATACAAACTTGAAATCGCCTTTGCTTAAACGTCCTAGTACACACTGCTTCAGGACCCGGAGCATAAGTATACGTGTCAGGGCAACGGGCCTTTCTATGTGAATGATATAGCTTCATTCATCAACTTATTGAAGTGAGCGACATACAGAGAGAGTAAGCGGCGAGGACTGAGAGGAACCATACACTGAATTTCACTTGCAGAATCTGTCAATTGTATCGTGCCCTTCGTCAGTCTGCGAGCCGCACAGACAGCCGAAGTACAGGTTCAATTGAATCGCAAAGAGTACTGTACTACTACGTCGCCGTATTGGAATCATCTAGGCAGAACATTACCGTGAACGTCAACTATCGAAGCGCACGAGCCAGGAAAGTCTTCACCTTCGATAGTCACCGTCAGGATCCTCTGTCGGCCACGCCCTGCAAGAACAAAAGCCGGGTGGCGGCTCGCTTCCAACTCTCCTGCGCCTCGTCCTCCGGAAGCACGTTACACAGCACCCACCAGCCGACACTACGGAGGTCCCAGAATGCGGGATGCGCGAGCACTTCTTGAAGCTTCGGGTTCAGCGCGTCAAGCGGCCGTACCGTTTCCTCGACCGTCTGGTCCTCGACCCGGCGGGTGATCGAAAGCATGTGAAGCTCCAGGAACCGAACGTACGAGAGCGCTTGGGAGATGAAGGAGATGATCTCTTCACGGAAGCGCAGGCTGAGACCGGCGAGCCGTTCGAGTGAGGCAAGACCTGCGCTTGTCGGAAAAGAGCTCCAAGGGCTGCCGCACGAAGACTCGTCCGGCCATGAACGATGCCGTTACACCGAAATTTGGGAGAGCGGACAAGCCGTAAAGCGTTGGATGAGCATTCAAAGGTGGCGGCTCGAGACCTAATCGGCCCTTGACGGTTACCACCGTATCATGTCCGTTACTCTATCTGATCCGACATGTTGCTCGTATACCACATGGAAGTCGCGAGCCATAGGAAAGCCACTGTGGTCACCGCTCGAAGACGAAAAATGGCGATCACGTCAACTTCGGACACTCTTATGCAACTCAGGGTCAGCATGCATCTCTTCGCATGCGCAGACGGAAAGAACGCACCCTCAATGACCACCGACAAGAGCTTCCTGTCCTCCATGACCTGCACGAACGGCGTCACCGCCTGCTTCCACTTCTGCTGCGCCACGTATGCCGGTAGTACCCGGCAGTGCACCGCCCATCGGAGCCCCTTCAGATCCCAGAACGTCGGCCGCTCGAGCACGTCCGCAAGCTTCGGGTTCAGCGTCTCGAGCTGCCGCACGGTCGCCTTGGGCGACTGCTCCTCGACGCGGTGGGCGATGCCGAGCCAGCGCAGGCTCGTGGAGCGGATGTGCGAGAGCGCCTGAGGCGCGACGGCGATGTCGCTTTTCGTGAGGCGTAGCGTGAAGATGACGAGCTTCTCGAGGGCGGCCAGGCCTGCGGGGTGCGTGGTCAGCACGAGACTTGTCGTTCGGACGGCAGGAGGCACACCTTTCTAGTCGACGGTGGAGGCGAACGAGTGGAGCGAGTCGATGTCGAGCTTCGTGAGGTTGGTTCCGAATAGCGCGAGAGACAGCGGTGGCCGTGCAGCGTGGTCGAGCCATAACTGCACATACGGCCGGCGTCAGCATCGTCAGGCGACCGCAACCTATCCAGGACGCACCGTGAGCCCGGTGAGCTTGCTGGTATGCCCTGGATGGAGGGAAGCGTCAGGAAGCGCGTCAGCAGGCGAGTCTCCCCAGGAGCAGTATTGCAGCATGACCGACTCGAGCGAGGGAAATGACCAGAGGAGCCGGACAAGATCAGAGAGGTTCGGAAAGCCGATGAAGGCCAGAGTCATCATCTTGAGGGACTGGCACGGAACGGCGAATAGGCGGATGAAAGACGTGTTGAACGGCCGGTGCTTGTTGAGGGCGGCAAAGATGACCTTCTGGACGTTCGAGAGTCTTTCGACGACGTGTACCGGGAGCGGGTATATGAACGGCGCAGCCTGGTAGCGCACTCCGATGCTCTTCACGAGCGGGCCAAGGGTCGAGTTGGTGTCGAAGGCACGGGCGATCACAGAGGTCCGCTCGACGTCGGGAGTGAGGATGATGTTCCTGTACAGCTGCGCCTGCGCTGGTCGACGCATGGAGCGACAGGCAAGAGCGCATGCCAGCAGAGTACGAGTGCTGGTCTTGGCATTGCCCAGCAAGGCAGCGTGACCGATGATGATGTCGAGCACGGCCGGGGGTAGGCAAGGGTATGGCCGACGAAAGGGTGCGCTACAAGCAGAGGCGGGCTCAGTTCAGCATTCCGGAACCGCCTATGAGACATCGGGGCTCACTCATTTTCTTGCTTAACTGCAGTCGTGCTCTGACCGTCACGGTGGTCTGTCATGGCTGCTGGTCGATCCTATATTCGGCGATCAATAGTCAGTAGTGGTATCAAAATAAGTCAGCTGTACTTACCGGTCTGCTGGGCCTATAAATCAGTGCAAACCTTGGTCGTGCCGCCTGTGTGCGGTAAAGTCTAAGGACAGCTTGCCAGCGCCGCAGAACCTACGCGTATACCGTGGGAAACCTCAGCCACAGACGCGTTGCTTGCGTCTGTTTGCGCGCAGTCCTGGTGTCCCTCCTCCTCCTCCTCCTCTGGCGCTTCCACGTTGAACTGTGTACCTCATGTCCGACTTGACAAAGCCAGCGAGCCGCAGTAAGTGATCCTTACTTCGAGTGCATGCCTAACTTCAGATTATCTTAGTTGACAAGTCATGAAACAGGATCCTGCAGGTACAGCAGCCCCCGGAAAGAAACGTTGGCGCGAAACGTCCGAGGCTGCCAGGAGTGCCGCGACTGCTATCTAGCGATTCCGATGGGCGAAGATCCGTGAATCCGCCGCCCCCACAGTCGGTCTCCGGTGCTCAGTTATTGAGGGCGATTATTGATATATGGAGAGGTCTGTCATGCTCTCGACCAAACCCGGACCCATGCTCACTAGGCCTGAGGGATCACTGCCTTCTGCGGAGCTGCCGTCTCCGAAACAGAGTACGGGCACCCTCTGCATCGCTATTCCCGCATTGCAGTTGTGGTCGCGCTGGGTCGGAAAGGAGAACATGCTTTTATCTACCGCCGCACATATGTCAAGATCGCCGAGCCCGTCCCGCCGCGCAAGGGCGACGCGTACGACATGTGCAGCCCGGGGCCGTGTGTTAGCGCGATCTTCATGAAGATCTCACCGGAGTCCGAGGAGGACTTCAACCAGTGGTGCGACGAGCAGCATGTCGCGCTGTTCTCGAAGGTGCCGTAGTGGGTCCGTAACACCCGCTATGTCCTCGTGGACGGAGCTTGAAGCCGAAGAAGGTTCCCAAGTACCTCGCGTTGCACTAGTGTACTCACCCCTCGATTGCGGAGGCGGCGTCGCTTAAGGCAGCGCTCGCAACGCCGTGGACGAAGAGGGTGCAGGAGTACGCGACCGCACACGATCTTCAGGGGACCTGGGAGCGTAAGTAGCGAGGGAGCGCAAGGTACGATACGATACTGTGAAATGAGTTGGTCGCTTCGTTCCCCCAATCTGACACACTGCGCAATGTAATGTCTGGATTGGTGCAAGAGAATTCCTTCAGCAAAGTGCGTTATCAAATCAGGACCGTATTTAGTGCCGTCGATCATGACTCAACCCATGATTAGATCTTCATCATATCTCCGAGAACGCCCCACCACTCCATCCGCAGGTTGTTCCATACCTCCTCCTTGTTGTTCAAACACCACTGACACCACGTCTTCTCCAGCGTGACCGCCCTTCGCCTCACAAGAAGGTACCTCATTGGTCACGCGCGCCCGCGTCCAAATCCTCGTCATCCAGTACAAACTTGAGCCAGTTGCCCGTTCTGCATCTCGCAAGGGAAGGGCGGGTGGTAGCCAGTCGGCGTGCACTTGGTCTCGCCATTCTCGTCCGTCTGCGGGGGCGTGATCACGAACTTCGGCCACTCCCGGTTGAGGTAGAGACGCATCTCCCGCAGGCGGTAGATGTCCTCGTCGGGTAAGTCGATCGTTGCGCTGTCGACGTCGTGGATGACCCAGAAGTCCTCGCTAACGAGCAACTCATAGAAGGCACGCTTCAGAATCTCCAGGACACCGCACTTGCGCGCCACGGTGATGATGACCATCGCTTCCTTCCAGGTGACAGTCCGCGCGGCATCTACGGGGCTGTCCCCAGGGAGAGTGTCCCGGCTCCATAGCTCGGACAGGCGTTGTTTCGCATACTCGAAAACGACTGAGCACGAGAGTGCGTGTGCCGTCTGGACAAGAGAGATGGCGAGGTCCTGAGAAAGAGGCTTTAGCGAGAATTCCCTGTCAAGAGAGAAGGAATCGTCACCATGGTGTGAGCAACCACATACTGCACGCATCCGCATGCTCACCAAGGCTTCTCCAGCAACTCGAAGAACGCGCTCAGTCCGTCGCACGAGACTTCGGCGGGAACAGTTTATACGGGGCAGCCTTCGAGCTGCGGGGTGGTCTCCGCAGACTCGGAGGACGACAACAGCGCGTTGAAAAAGCCGCAATACTCCGCCAGTCGCGTTCGGTACAGCTTGAACCACCTGGCGCGTCCCTCCGAGTAGCAATAGATGATGACATTGCCGTCCGGGTACCACAGGTCTTTATCCCCGTCGTTGCAGCGAGGCATAAGCCAGTGAGCGCGACGGACCTGGGAAGTCGCTGGATACGGCCGAGGACGCTTGTTCGGAGACTCCGGGGACGGATTTGTAGGATGAGTCTACTGATGCGACGGTGAGCCACTCGAACGAATGTGTACGCGTCGTAAACACTTACCCTCTTCAGACCTTCTTTCTTCGGAGACGGTGTTCCGGGCACTTTGCTGGTCATGTCGACTGGAATTTGAATGCTCGAGGGACAAGACGGAACGACCTTGGGGAAGAAGGTGAGCTCGTGCACGCGGTGCTTTATACTGCAGCGTGTGGCACATGACAAAGCAGCTCCTCGTGTGGCAGCGCGTTTGCTCCAGGACACCGTCCGTCTTTGACCAACGATGATCATGATCGTCATTCATCCACAATATTCAGCGAGCCGTCCGAGCTCGCGTTACGGACAAAGGAACCCGTCCAATGTCTTCCACCATTTCGCCCTCCCACTCTTCCACTCCCTTTCCCATGCTTTTAAGCAACCATTACACCACACTTTGTCCAGCTGCACCTTCCGCACCTCCACGAGGTCATACCAGATCGGATCCGCAGCACCATCTTCCAGACCGCCCTTCGTCACGACGAACTCCTGCCAGGACAACTTGCGGCCATTGCTATCACCGTTGCACCGACCACTGTACGTTTGCTTGCTGCAATCGAACTCGTACCTAGCGCTAGTTGCAGTTCTGCGTGTGCTCCTCCATGCACTTGCACTTCCCCTTCGCGTTTTGTGCCAGGAGCGCGCAAGGCGAACTCGCACCACAACCGGCCCAGCTCGACGCGCGAGCCGTGCATCCTGTCGACGTACGCGCGCGGGAGCTGAACCGCCTTCGGAATCGGCGGAGAGCTCAGCCCAGAAGGCGGGCTGGGAGAACGCCTCGTAGAAGGCCCGCTTGAGTGCCACGGGGATGCTGTGCTTGCGTGCGAGGAGGATGACGGCGACGGCGTCGTCGTATGTGCGTGGAGTGCGTGCGTCGGGTAGTGTTTCTTCGTCCCAGTGCTTCATTAGCGCATCCTTGGCGAAGTCTGAGACGGACGGGCAACAGAGGAGGTTCGCGGTGTGGAGGAGCTCGATTGTGTCCTGCTCGGACGGGGTTCCCTTGATGAATGCTCTATCAGATGAATCAGTTAGGACATGATAGAGTATGTTCGTGCCGAATAAACGACGTACATTGGTGTGTCGAGGACACGCATGAAATTTCCGAACGAAGTCAGGGTCAACCCAGGAGGCACATGGTAAATCGGGCATCCGTCCACGGTCATGTAGTAGCTCGACTGGGTGTCGGATGCGAAGAGCTTCTCGAAGTATACGGACACACTTGCGAGGCGATGGCGATGGAGCTTGAAGAGGGTTCGCTCGACCTTGACGACGATGTTACCGTCTGCGTACCAGAACTCCATGTTCGCCTCGTCCAGTGGCGTCCCATGAGGAGAAGACGCCGAAGACATCTGGTAAGTTCTGCGAGCCGGACAACGGAAAGCGACGCAGTCAGGTCAAAGAGTCTCGGATCCAATGCGAAGCTTGGGCGTACCGTATGTATGAGCCAATGGGCACCGTTCGATAATGCGACTGCGTGTGGCTCGCTATGAGTGTCGAGTGCAAGACACGTTTCGGCGGCTCTGAGATGGTAGTGAATTGCCACTCGGCATTCGGCGCTGAGGAAAAAGAACCGGGCCAGGGCTTCGGCCTGCCATCTATCGCGTCCGCTCAGTACGCAAGTTCAACGCAAAATATGCCACTCGCCCCGCTCACCTCGGTGACTGGCTCTTCAGGTGCGTGTGGACTCGCACGTCCTTCCCGTGCGCTCAGTTCGTGTAGATCCGGATGAGGTCGCCACGGGGGAACTACGTTGCTCTGAGGCCGGATAGTAGTACTCCGCAGGTCATTGTGTCGACGGTGGCGTACTGCTGAGGACAGGCACTGCACACAGCAAGCACAACGCGAGTTCGTGAGGAGTATCAATGTCCATCACGAAGTAATCCCTGAATGTAGACTATATGAGTTCAAGTAGCAGTTGCGACCTAATAGCAACGCACGCAGAGATGTCGAGGGTCCTGAGGAACACCGCCCAGTCCTGTAGCTGGACGTCCTGACCTTCACGACGGTCGGTCTCTTCAATGATCGCGGGTGCTTCGTCCTCGAAGACGGGCTGCAAGTACTCGCACTGTCCCTCAGTGGGCGATCGGAGGAGCTTAAAGTACGGGTGCCCGGTTGCTATCGGTGTAGCAGAGATTCTCCGACCGAGCATCTGAGAGCATCGTGCTCACGGGGAGCCGGGAGGACAGACGTGCAAACGGGCAGGCAGCGGGCAGGCGGGCAGACGGGAGGACGCTGAAGTTGACGAGGACTCATTGATGGAAGGCTATTGACGGGCATAGAGCTAAGAGTTAATTTCATGCGGCTGCTCGATGCTTGCGTTTTGTATGGCAAAAGGAGGCGGCGTGGCACGTAAACGGCGGGAGTGAGCTACCGGCGGATAGGTGGAAGACAGTTGGACATACTCGCAGCGGATAGCTCATGATGAGACCAGTTGGCACAAGAAAACATCCAACTGAGTCCCGTCTGCTAAGCCGGCGGTAAGGGAAGGAGAGAAATCTGTAGGAGTTTGGGAAGACTTGAGGAAGCTGAACGCGGAGGCGGCGCTGGAGGAGCCGTTGAGAGGTGGGTGAGCAGGCCTACGGGGGGCACTTGTAACGTACCCCTGCCAGATACACTGTTACTATAGCTCTTCTTGCTCTGCTCCTCGTGCTCCTCCTCTCGATATCGTCGTGCAGGCAGTGCGAGTGCGTGGAGAGGACGGATCGTGGGGCTGATCGGAGTCTTATTTGCTCGGTCGACGGGACAGATTTGTCGAAGGGTATGTTGTAGTAAGCAGAGAGTAGAAGAGCAAAACCCATCTCTAGATCTACCGACTCCATCGTCTTTCGGACGGTGATGGACGTCAGGAAGGTAAGTAGACATAGATGACTTCCATCATTTTGCGCGCTTATGCCACGTGGGCGCGTCAGAGAACCTGAAGTTGCACTCGTCCGTGCTCAGCTCGCTCTTCCTGTCCTCTCTCTCAGCTCTGCTACAGAATCAAGGATTCCGATACCATGCTCTCATCTGTGCTATCTCGACACTAGTTCGGCCCGATCCTATTCCATGCATTATGATCTGCGCGCTCTTGTCTTCTCTCCACGCCGTATAGATCTGCCACTCTGTCCTCCTGACTGAAACCGATCTTCGAGAGACGCGGCTGCTTGTACCCGGGGTCGCAGTGCCCGGCAGCACAGTGTAGCTGGTGACTCTTCTGAGGAGCGCTATGCTGGCATCTGACATCTGCTTCTTTCATCGAGGCTTCTCACGTCCACGCACCTTGCCAACGCTATTCGTTGCTAGCCGCCCGTCACCTGGCTTCTACTTACATCTAGGATACTGAATTCTGCACGTTAACGTGGCCGCTGTAGCTGGGATTACGCGGGACGTGATCGCAGAGGCAGGGAGCGCTGTTGCAGGTCGCGGTGCGTTCACTTCAGGTGCGTTATCATCTTCCATGCCCAAAGGTCGGCCGGCTCATTGGCATATTCAGCACTTCTTGCCGATTTCTCTGGCCACCTTGTCTCCATTTACTCCGACGGAGGCCCGAGCTGCCATCGCTATCTCCTGTGACGGCCGTCTCGGCGAGGTCTACCCACAGTGCGCGAACAGGTCCTCTCCCGTTTCTCGTACAACACTTCCTCAACCCTTCGTATGTTGAACCAGTTATGTCCATGTCACCTTCAAATTACTGGCAGCATCGATTCCCTACCTCGACCTTCGTTCACTTTCGGCGACATCCCCGCGAGTTCTCCGCACACTTGCCTCACGCCGATGCCACCTTGACGACTTCACCTACTGCTGCCTACACCGCTCTGCCGAGGGTCTACCAAGTACACGACGACAGTGGTCAGCTTCCCCCCTGCATCTTTCCTCCCCCACCATGTCAAGGCCCCGCTTGCGCAGCGAGCCCATTGCCTCCGTGCATCCCATTCTCGAGCCACCAACCCCCCGACTAGCACACCCACCTTCAGTTCATTCCCGACCACCGGCACGCAGTACTCTTCCAGCACAACAAGAGGCACAAGCACGACGACATCTACATCCTCCGTTCTCTCGACCGGGACCAGCATACCCGCCGCTGACCCTCAGACGCACGATCCAGCGCATCCACTCACTGCCGTGCAGATCGCGGGTATCGCACTCGGCGGCGCGCTTGGTGTGCTCTTCCTCGGCGTGTTTCTCTGGCTGTTCAGACGAGGGACATTCGGGAGCGGGACGCTGTTCGGGCTCAAGTACGGTGACGTGCGTCATGCGGGTTGGAGACCCGACCTCGGAGAGGGCAACGTCGGGGCGGAGATGAGCCAGACTGGGAAAGGAACGGGATCTGCTGGCGACCTAAGATCGCCGTTCGGTGAGTACTGTCACGATCGCTTGTCTTCCCGGCTCACGACATCTCTCCGCCTCATGCAGCCGACCCGCCCATATCTCTCCCTTCGTACCCGTCTTCCACGCTTGCCGCCTCGGTCGTGTCACTCCCCGTCGTTCCCGACGCGAAGCTGCATCATGCACCCTCCCTGCCTTGCTCGATCTCTCAAGCCGCAGGGCCCCCACCCCCACCCCGGAGCCCAGCAGCGTGGTCAACATCCCCCTCCGCCTTCGATAATGCATATGGCTCGATCGTCGCAGGCTGCCCATCGACGACGGCCTCAGCGCGGTCGCGCGCTACCACGTTGGACGCGCTGTCCGACGTGTCGACGCTCGTCTCCGGGCGTATGCACACCCCGCAGTCGACGCGGACATCCTCCGCGTACGGCCCCCGCCTATCCACGTCCACGTCCGGTCTGGCAGCGGCACTCGAGCGAAATTTGTCGGCTGCTTCGACGGAGGAGGAGGTGATGACGCGCACACCGAGTCCGGCGCCGACGTCGAGCGCGGCAAGCACGACTGAGGGCGTGCGGATATCTTCTTGGCACTCGTCGGATAGCGAGGAGACTGGGCTCATCGTGCGACGGTAGTCACGTCGGGTCTCGACGGTGGTGGGAATATGTCGCAAGGGTGATGTGTAAGTTGAAAGATATTGCTTTTGTAACATACACGCGTGCTTGTCCCGCTCCTCGTTGCTTTCGCGCTGTCGATGCGTATTCATGCATCATGTAGAGTACTACGGACTCAAATCGCTGGTTTTTTATATTCACCCGGCGTCCCTGTGCGTCTTCACTGCCTCGCATATGAGCTTTGGGCTGCTGTCAACTCAGGCAGGCAGTGCGGACCGCTGCCCACGTGCATGCCATATAATGGTCGATGTGGCCATCGATTGCTCCTCGTCCTCGACGCTCCCCTCTCTCTCTCTCCATCCATCACTGTCTGCACCTGGACCTCAGCACGCCGAGAGTTATACGACTACGCGGTCTTGGTGAGTACTGAATACCGTCATCACGAGCGCAAGGTCACGCCGGAGCTGACATAGATCGTCTATCTGTAGGACATGCCTACGTTCCCGACGGAGCTGACCGACGAGATCATCGCATGGATTCCAGTTGTGCATCCGTTCATGCGCGACAAGTACGGAACCCTGCTCAGCTGCTCTTTGGTCTGCAGCGCATGGCTGCCCGCCAGCCGCCACTACCTCTTTCAAACGCTCTGCATTAGTCCAAAGCAGTACGATCTACTCGTATCCCGGGTTTTGCACTCGGACAAGATGAGGATCTATCTGTTGTCTGTCCGCACAGTAAAGCTGTCCCCTTCTTCGGGCATTCCTGTCGGGAGACCGTTCGTGCTCGAATTCGCAGGCCGTCTTCCCAATGTGACAGATATGCGTCTCTACTCCGGGAGTGTCGAGGCATTCTTATCACACCCCACCTCCGGGGTGGTCATATCCCGGTTCGCATCGGTGCAATCATTGTCACTCTTCCCCTGTAAATTCCCTTCCTTCGGAGTGTTTCGTCGCACCCTCACCTCGTTACCCTCCTTGAACAATCTGCTTCTATATGAACCATCATGGCCAGACCCTGCGGCCGACCTCTCCCCTAGCCTTTCGCATGGCGCGTCCACCGTCCGTAGGCCAGCGCTGTTATGCTTGACCGTCCGGTGGGATACCAAACCTCTTGCTAGACGTCGTGCTCAGCAGTTCATGGCTTGGTTGTCAGAGACGGCGACATCATCATCGCTACTTGATCTGAACCTTGGGGTCTTGCACTGGACGCGTGACGATCAAGACGGATGCATCGCGACCTTCGGTCCGTCCTTGTTGCGCTTCGGACGAGGCTTACGCAAATTGGAGATCGATATTGATGGAGGGTATGATCCAGGTCAGTGAGGGTACTCCTCCGTCCTCTCGTGTCCCTGATCGTTAACTGAGATTCTCCTGATAGAGCTCGAAATCGTTTTCTGCACCCTTACAAGCCTCAACGTCCTTTACCTGAAGCTCCCATGGGCCATCCAACCTGATACCTGGGTCAAGTTGGAGAGACTCGTGCACTCCCTCCCTTGTCCAAAACAGCTCGTGGAACTCGAAATCGACGTTGGGTCCACCGATAGGCCGCTCTTGCTTTCACAGTTCGATGGTTTGGAAGCTCTCGATGCAGCTCTACGGCATGAGCTGTTTACAGATCTTCAGGCCGTGAAGCTTGAAGTAGAATATCGCGCAGGCAAGGGTGACCCGGAGGAGGGACCAGATGTCACGGAGCCTATGCTCGCTGTGATCAAGAACAGATTACCAAACCTCTTCGCCCGTAATATCATCGAAGTGTTCGCTGTCCGGTACAAAGTAAGTTCTGGGACCGAGCTACAACCTATTACCAATTAACTGCTCCTCCAGCCCCGATAACCTCCACCTGTACTCGACGTCGAGCTTCCACCCGAGCCCAACGCCGCGCAGTCCGACTGATGCCGCGTATGCTATTTGCTGTCACTTGGTCGTCCATCAGAATCTGCATCCATTATGGTGGGGACTGGATATGTTCGTTGCCTCTCGGTGTCCTGTTAGTTGTGTCTTGTACAGGCTATAATATTGTAAGAGTCCCGAGATGCTAGTAAATGAAGCGATCGTTAGCCTTCTTTGCGGTCTGCGCGGCTTGACGTGTTCGTGCGCACGCGTTACTCACCTTGAGTAAAGTCGCTCGTAGCCTAACTATCGTGGTCCATCGGTGTCGTACGGAATGCTGAGAGTGCCCACGTCCGGGCGGACTAAATGTTGATCTGTCCGAGGTCGTTGACGAGGTGAGCGGGTATTTAGGAGCCATGAAGAGCTACTACTGCGAGCACTACGTACCGTCTACGGTCTGTAGAGGACTCGCTCACCAGTGGCGACTGATCAGGGAGCGAATCACATCAGTCTCACAGATAATAGGGCTCAGTGGGGTTTACTGAGAGAATATTGGAGTGAGACATCCTGCGTTGAGTTGAGCGCAACAAGAGGCAGAAAGATGGGCGTGGAAGGGACACGAGGCAGCTGCTCACCGGTTCCCAAGGGCAGCCAGTTTTTCTGAAACAGCGTTAGGACTGTCGAACTGTCGAACTTCGTGTCAGCAATATTTCTGGAGCTTTGCGTAGCGCGACGCGGCCGTAGTAGCCAGGGAGGTAGACGAGGGTCAATTACACCCGAGTACCAATCTGAGTACGTACAGGGTAGTTGAGTACTAGATCATACCCAGGCTGGAGCGGCGATGTCTTTTGAGTCGCCGCATGGATCCTACTACATAGCTTCTAGCCTCAACAAAAGGTAGGGGATATCGCGGTCTCGGGCGAGTTGCGCGTGTAGCAGAGGAAAAGACGTCCCAAACGACTTGGACTTCGCGACGGGCGGCCACGTGGGCGCGTCGGTCACGCCTGCGCAGCCGCCCACGCGCCTCGCTCTCGTCCAGAATCCAGATATCACCAGTCTCTTCTTGCTTTCCAACGTGTACTCTTGGAGACAGCTACGCTACATGGAGTGAAGAGACTACACTCCGCTGTCGGCAGACATATCACTCGACTTCTCTAATGTTGGTGAGAGCGACTCAAGAGATCCGTCCGTCTGCATCTCCTTCGGCAGTACCTGTCTCAGCTTGCTGAATTACTCGTGCACCTGTTGACGTCTGCACCGCCGTCTGCGTTACCTGCCGGCCGGACCGTATCACAGCAGCCAGCACATGTTCCGTGCTTAGATCCGGAGACTACTCTGCGGGCAGAAAATGAAGAGATGCAGGGGAACGGAGAGCTCATGGCTAAGGACATAAACACAGGTGCGTAATCTTCCTCCGTGTCCACAGTCGGATCGCTCCTGCTACTACTGATGAATCTCTCGACATCGACACCACGGCCCGTACACCCAGACTACCCGAATAGACCATCCTCCAGCTTAACCGTCGTTCACTCCTGACCTCCTCCTCGCGCAATAACTTCGGACTTCGCTTACTCTGCCAACGCCTGCACAGATCGGCCGACATAGCGAGGTTACCCGGGACTAGACGACAGTGGTCATTTTCCGCCCTGCATCTTTCCTTCAACGCCATGTCAAGGCGCATCGAGCCGGGCCTTCCCTTCTTGACTACCATTCTCGAGCACTATACCATACCCCCATCAAGATTCAAGTCCAATCTGGATCTCGTTCAGGACAGTCCGACGCGACGCAACACACGAGGCGCGACGGTGACGCGCCGCATCCGCATCCGCGCCCAGCTCTCCAGCGGTCTCCGTACCCCCGCGCGCTTTGCCCGGGACGAAGATCCCCGCAACTCGGACGTATGCAGGACTCGCCTCATACGCCCATGGGCCACGATCTCCAGCATCAGACTCTCTGCCAGTGGTGACCTTCCTCGGTGTGGCTGATGCGAAGCGGAATATTCGGGAGCACAACACTCTTCAGGCTCAATATGGCGTTGCGCGTAACGTGGGGCGGAGACTCGCGAGCAGATAGAGTGGAGATGAGCGGCGGAGAGCTAGACGAGGATACCGGACATCGGTGAGTATCCGCACCTTCACCATCAGGACTCGACTGACGTCGTTTCTCCGACATGTACAGCTCACAGACCGTGGCTCCCTTCCTACCATCGTGCACGCTCCGCTCGTCTTCAATCTCTCCCACCCCGGAGTTTCCGCGCCGTACAGCGGTGTGCTCGCCTACCCCGGCCCCGTCCGCGTTCGATAACGCATGCGGCGCTGCTGAGACAAGGGACATTCGGGAGCGGGACGCTGTTAGGGCTCAAGTACGGCGATGCGCGTCATGTGGATTGGAGACCCGACCTCGGAGGGGGAAACATCGGGGCGGAGATGAGCCAGACTGGGAAAGCCACGCGATCTGCTGGAGACCTGAGATCACCTTTCGGTGAGTCATGCTACCATCGCTCGCTGTCTCCCCGGCTCACGACGTCTCTCCGCCTCATGTGGCAGCCGACCCGCCCGCATCTCTCCCTTCGTACGCGTCTTCCACGCTTGCCGCTTCGGCCGTATTACTCCCCGTAGTTGCCGACGCGAAGCTGCATCATACACCCTCCCTGCCTTCCTCGATCTCTCAAGCCGCAGAGCCCCCAGACCCACCGCGGAGCCCAGCAGCGTGGTCAACATCCCCCTCCGCCTTCGATAACGCATACGGCTCGATCGTCGCGGGCTGCCCATCGACGACGGCCTCAGCGCGGTCGCGCGCTACCACGCTGGACACGCTGTCCGACGTATCGACGCTCGTCTCTGGGCGTATGCTCACCCCGATGTCTACACGGACGCGGTACGCCCTCCGCGTTCATCCCCGGCATAGCTACCTCCGGGCTGGCCCTCGAGCGCTATCTGTCGGCTGCTCCGATGGAGGCGAAGGTGGCGACGCGCATACCAAGTTCTGCGCCGACGTCGAGCGCGGCAAGCACGATTGCCAAGGGCGTGTAGATCTCGTGTTGGCAGTCGTCGTATAGAGAATCGGCTCATCGTGCGATGATAGTGCCAGCGGGTCTCGTCCGTCCCCGCTTCTCATTTCTCTCATGCTGTCGATGTGTATTCATGTACTAGGAGCTCCGAGTCAAGTCGCTTGTTTATCCTGCTTACTCTGTGTCTCTGCGCGCCTTCACCGCCTCGTATATAAGGGGCTGTCGTCTCAAGCAGGAAGTGTCCACGTGCGTATCATTCAATGGTTGACGTGGCTGCACTTGGTTGTAGAGGCGGGCCGGCCCCGCCAGTTCCGATTCCAAACTGGGGACGGTGAGACGGCTGGAGTACTAGTACAGCAACATCCCCTAAACCAACAGTACTGAACTTCCGAGTCGTGAACAAGTACCAATTCAAGTTCAGTCACCGGTCGGCGGAGTCAGATTATGGCACGCATTGATTACAAGGAAATGAGAGCACTACCTATAGAGGAGACGCAGTACATGTGAGTCAATCCGTGACTCAAGCAATGAACAGGGCGTGCCCACCCAGCTCACGATTAACGACGGAAATCCCGGGCTACTAAGTACTTAGTCCGAGAGACTTGTGCTTGTAGTAGTACGCAGGGCAGCGGGCGAGCCCGAATCGGGGCTATTGCCCGCTCGTCCTCGCTCGCAGAGCTGAAAGCTCAAACAGCGCGATGCGATTTGAAAACAACGCAGAAAACGTCCTCAACTGAGGAGAGACGACCTGTTATTGTGGGGGAGCCATATATGGTCATAAAATGGCCAGCCAATCCACCTATGCCTCCCACGGTACCTCTCTAAATAGCCACATCCGATGGATCGGACGTGCGCGTCGAATTGGAAGGCTTTCGCTCTATCCTCTCACTTG